>CP092865.1:100084216-100374934 GCA_030710605.1 Cordylochernes scorpioides | reverse complement strand
AAGAGAAATAGCGACATTTCTAACTTTTTATAAAAGAAACATTCGCGGTATAATTTCAATTTTCGTTTTACAATCATCAGCCGCGTTATATTGTATTTTAAAT
Source organism: Cordylochernes scorpioides (assembly GCA_030710605.1). Classification (NCBI taxonomy): domain Eukaryota; kingdom Metazoa; phylum Arthropoda; class Arachnida; order Pseudoscorpiones; family Chernetidae; genus Cordylochernes; species Cordylochernes scorpioides. The sequence goes on along the minus strand of CP092865.1, from coordinate 100,374,831 downwards.
GTTTGATAAAATTGTCACGGTAGTGATAACGAGTATAACAAAAGTTTAAGTAAAAATAATTTATTTATAAAATGCAAACTATTGCTAAGAATTTATTTACAAGTAATAATATACAAGAATGGTAAGGGGTGATGACCTTGCAAATATTAATGATGATATACCACAGAATATTTAAAATAATTATTCAGTGATATTGCCCCCCTCCTAGATGAACAGCGTCCCGCTGTAATTATCACTTGAACAGATCAGCTTGGTCCTCAGGGTCATGGTAGGGTTTCATTCTCAGTACATGGACAAGGTCTCTTGTTTGGCGTCTTCTGGTTGGTTGGTCCACAGGTTCAACTTCGAAGGTCACGTCAGAGAGTTTCCGAGTAACCCTGTATGGCCCGAAGTACCTTTTCATCAGTTTTTCTGAGAGTCCCACCTTTCTTATCGGGATGAAAATCCATACCAGGTCACCAACGTTGTAATCCATTGCCTCGTGCTTTGAGTCATATCTGGCCTTGTCCTTCTCTTGGGCTTTCAAGGTTTCTAATCTTGCTAGCTGCCTAGTCTCTTCGACTCGCGAGGCAATCTTCTGACTGTAATCCTCTTGGAGATCTTCATGCGGATTTGGGAAAAGAGTGTCTACAGTTGTTTCGGCTTCGCGTCCATGAATCAGTTTAAAAGGGGTAAAACCTGTTGTATCTTGTTTTGCCGTGTTGTAGGCGAACGTGACGTAGGGCAGGATTACGTCCCAGTCCTTCTGTTCAACACTTACATACATAGCAATCATGTTGGCTAAGGTTTTGTTTAACCTCTCCGTCAGTCCATTCGTCTGGGGATGATACGCTGTAGTGAACCGATGTATCGACGAGCATTGATTGGTGAGTTCCGCAATCAATTTGGATTGGAATACTCGTCCTCGGTCCGTGATGATTTCTCTGGGGGCTCCATGCTTGAGAACAACATCTTCCATTAAGAACTTGGCTGCTTCTTTTGCTTCCCCTGTGAGTAAGGCTTTAGTAACGGCAAATCGAGTAAGATAGTCGGTACAGACTATGATCCATTTATTACCAGTATCAGACTTGGGAAATCTTCCAAGGAGGTCCATTCCAACTCTCTGAAAAGGGGAGGATGCAGGAGGTATGGCCTTAAGTAGTCCGGGTGGCTTTTGAGTTGATTGTTTCTTTCTTTGGCACTCCTTACAATGAGCGACATACTTCCGTATGTCCCGGAGAAGTCCTGGCCAGAAATATTTGTTTTTAACTCTCTCATATGTCTTCGAAAATCCAAGATGACCTGCTGTGGGAGCATCGTGTAAACTTTTCAGTAGTTCTAAGCGTAAGTGCTTGGGAATAACTAAAAGGTGTTGGTTTCCCAGGGGGTCGAAATTCTTTTTGTATAAGGTTCCTTTTAACATTTCATATCCTTTTGATTCGGCACCAAATATTTCTGTTTCATCTATCAATTTATTAATTTTAGGGTCTTTTCTTTGTTCAGCTTCGAAGCACGTTAGAGCAGTTATTGAGGGTATATCATCATCCTCATCATTGTATGCTTCTTCCGATTCAAGTTGGAGAGGATTTCGAGAAAGACAGTCGGCATCTTGGTGTTTGCGTCCACTTTTATAAACAACTGTTACATTGTATTCTTGGAGTTTTAAAGCCCATCTTGCTAGTCTTCCTGTCGGGTCCTTCAGGTTAGATAACCAGCAAAGAGCGTGGTGGTCAGTGACGATGACAAACTCACGACCAAAAAGGTACGGTCGAAATTTGTTGATGGCCCATATTGCGGCCAAGCATTCTCTTTCCGTTGTTGAGTAATTCTTCTCCGCCTTAGATAAAGTTCTTGAAGCATAACCAACTGGTCGCTCTTTCCCATCGTTGATCTGTACGAGGACAGCTCCAATTCCATAACCGCTGGCGTCAGTATGAAGCTCGGTTGGCAGTTGTTCTTCGAAATAGGCAAGAACAGGTTCAGACATCAATGCTTTTTTCAAGGAATCAAAAGCATCCTGTTGGTCAGAGTTCCACGTGAATTTATTATCTTTTTTGAGGACTTCGTGTAAAGGAGCAGCTTTCTCAGCAAAATTTTCGATAAATCTACGATAATAGGAACATAGGCCAATGAAGCTTCTCACATCTGTTATAGATTTTGGGGTAGGAAACTTGGCGATAGCTTCAATCTTTTCTGGATCGGGATAAATACCTTTACTATCGACGAGGTGTCCAAACACTCTTATTCTTTTGGTTCCGAAAAGGCACTTTTTTGGGTTGAGGCGTAGCTCGGCTTTGTCGAGACATTGTAGTATGATTTCAAGCCGGTGTAAATGTTCGTTGAACGATTTGGAATACACCACGATGTCGTCTAAATAACAGAGGGCCATCGTCCATTTCAGGCCTTTCAATATCTTGTCCATCATGCGCTCGAATGTTGCAGGGGCATTGCACAGGCCAAAGGGCATAACTAGGAATTCGTAGAGTCCGTCAGGGGTAATAAAGGCAGTTTTTTCTCTATCTGCTTCGTCGACTTCTATTTGCCAATATCCTGAACGAAGGTCCATTGATGAATAAAATTTGGCTCCTTTCAGGGAGTCAAGTGTATCATCGATTCGGGGTAGTGGGTAAACGTCTTTTTTAGTAACTATGTTTAGTCGTCTGTAATCCACACAGAAACGCCAGTTACCATCCTTCTTCTTCACTAAAATAACCGGCGATGACCATGGACTTTCTGAGTGACGTATAATCCCGGCGTCTAGCATTTTGTCCACTTCCGTTTGGATTGCTTGGCGTTCTGTAGGGGAGACTCGATATGGTCTATGCTTAATAGGCTGATGGTTTCCAGTATCAATTTTATGTTTGGTTACTGAAGTTTGCTTTACAGGTTCATTATTTTTATCAAATATTTTTTTCATATCGTTTTAAAATTGATAAGATTTGAGACTGCTGCTCTTCTGATAAATCATCACTAATTAAATTTTGTAAAAATTTAAAGTCACTCTTATCAGCATGACTGGCATGATTCGCATTTTTCACCTCCTTATTAAATTCAGAACATTCTGAAATAGCCGTCAAGTTATTTTCTTCAACCCTTTGAATTTTTCCTAGGCACATTCCCTTAGGGACTATTTGAGCTGTGGTGCTAGAATTTACGATCCAAAGTTTTCCTTTATTATGGGAAAGCCTGAATAATGCACAGGGAAGTGTTAACCCTTTTCCTATCAATACCTTTTTCGAAGGTTCAAAAAGTACCTGATTTTGCCCATTAAGCTCTTCACTCATAACATTTATTAGTTTGGTAGATTCGGCTGGGATTACGACGCTTCTGCTAGCCACAACCTTCCCCATGGAAGCAGGTGAATTTAGTACATCTTTGGCCTCTTCCAATCTGATTTCGGCGCGTCCACAATCAATCACGGCATTTGATGCCTCTAGGAAATCCCATCCGAGGATAATACTTGGGTTACTATTAGGGAGGACGATAAACTCAAGCGGCTGTTCCAATCCATTGATGCTCAAGCTGATTGTGCATCGGCCGATCGATGTAACATTCTTGCCATCAGCAACTTTCAGAGTCATTCCGCTATCCTTGAACATGGTCTTTTTTAATTGTCGTCTTAATCCATCAGAGATAACTGAAAAAGAGGAACCTGAATCGACCAGAGCAGAAAATGCAATGTCATCAATGATGATTTCGACATAATTTTGTTGTAATTTAGCGGCTGTCGACGATGGAGGGTTTTTCACACCCGCGGCTTCCCCCTCGAAAGAAGACGCGACGCTTAGTTTTTTTCTAGATTGTAGCGGCGTGGGGATTGGCTTGTATGGCGGCCTGGGGAAATGGACTGGCGTCTTGGGGATCTTCCTCTGTTTGGATACGGCGATTGTCTGCGGTAGATTTGGCTTCTTATGGCTTGGTGGTTACCAATTTGAGGTTCTTGGGTGCTTGGTGCGTGTCCTTCGGGTCTCTGCATCCATTGTCGTCTTTCTCTACAATATCGCTTAACATGGCCTGGGCGGCCGCAATTAAAACATATTGGGATGTTGTCATGCGTCCTCCATTCATCCGTTCTTCGTTGTGGTGGCGTCTGGTTATATATGGGTGTTTGGGTAGGGTACAGACGTCGTGGAACCTGGCTGAATGTACGTGTTTGGTTGGGGTACGACTGTCGTGGCGGAGGCCTTTGAATAGGCTTCGAAATTGAAGCTACTTTTTTTCAATCTCTTCTCGGATAATTTCTTTCAGAGAAGATGGTTCAGGGGTAGTTGACTCCGGATTTAGTGCGCGATGAACTTCTTCACGCACGATGCGTCGGATTAAGTCTTCCATTGATTCAGAGTCTGCTGAATCGATGGCGGCAACATTCGGTAGTCTGTCGAATACTACACGTTTATTTACACGTTTTTTATTTGAAGCCTCGATTTTTCGGCACCATTTGATGAACTCATCGATACTTGCAATGTCTAAAATGATGATTGACTGATATATCTCCTCCGATATTCCTTTCGTCAAGTGTGCAACTATTTCATTTTCCATCATAGCCGGATTCACTTCTCTGCACAGATGGAGAACATCTTGAATGTAAGAATCACTGGTCTCCTCCTTCCCCTGAGCTCGAGTTTTGAGGTTCTCTGCGAGTTGATCTTTTTGGGTGACATGATGTCCGAAATTCTGAGAAAACATTTTCACAAAAATATCCCATGAATTAATTTTCTCTTCAACATTTTCGTACCATCTGTGCGCTGTTCCTTGGAGGAAAAAATAAACATTTGCGAGGCACATTGAATCATCCCAGCAGTTGTAGCGAGCGACGCGATGGAATTCTTTCAGCCATTGTTGAATATATGAATTCAATTTTAGACTTTAATATTTTATATAATATTGTCACTGAATAATTATTTTAAATATTCTGTGGTATATCATCATTAATATTTGCATAGTTATCACTCCTCACTATTCTTATATATTATTACTTTGCAAATAAATGGAAAGATATAGTTTTGCATAAATAAACTATTTTCAATTACTAAAATCGTATGTATTAATTTCTAAAATAATATAAAAACCCTAAAACCATTCTAACAGTGGTAGCAGAGCGTGGTTAAAACTTAAAATCTAAAATCGTAAAAATAAAAATGGCTGCTGTTATGGAAGATATTTCGATTATAGATAAATTAAAAGACTCTGAAAATTTTGATATTTGGAAATTTCAAATTAACATTATTTTTAAAGCTAATAATTTAATTGAAACAATAAATGGCAAATTGTGTTTTAAAGATCAAAAGGATGAAAAAGAAAAAAACGCATGGATAATAAAAGATGCTAAAGCCCAAAAATATATTATTTCGAGCATCGATAAAACGATATTAACACACATAATACATTGTGAAAATGCCAAATCAATGTATGACACCATATGCAGAATATTTGAAAGAGATGATGAACAATTAAAATGTAAGCTGCTACAAGAATTTCACACTTATAAATTTGATAAAAATGTAGACCTTGTATCCAACATAAGTAATTTAAGAAATTTGGCTTTTAAACTCAATAATCTAAAACAGAACTTTGATGACAATATTGTTATTTCAAAGATTTTAACAATTTTGCCAGAAGAATATAATTATTTTTGTACTGCTTGGGAGTCAACTGGAAAAGATGAAAAAACTATTGAAAATCTAATATCAAGATTGACCACTGAAGAAATAAGAAGAAATAGACAGAGCCAACCAGAAGACCGAGTGGCTATGAATGCAACAAAACAAAAGGTATGTTTTACTTGTAATAAACCAGGACATATATCTAAAAATTGCACCCAAAGAAAATTCTGCAAATTTTGTAAAAAAACTAACCATGAAGAAAAGGACTGTTTCTTTAAGAACAACAGTAAACCTGCTGCTAAAGTAAACAAAGAACAATGCAGAATATGTAAAAAGTTTAATCATAAAGAAAAAGACTGCTATTTCAGGAACAAAGAAAAGCAACCTCCCATTGCTTTCATTGCTGAACAAAGAGAAGAATATGATAAAAGATCATCAGTCACTTTCATTGTTGATAGCGGATCCACCTGTCACATGATTAATGAAGAAAAGTTGCTTGATCATCAAAAAAAGTGTGATGTGAACATCAATGTTGCCAAAAAAGAAGAAGTTATGAGAGCAAAAACTTCAGGACAATTTAAGGGGAGACAATGTAACCTAAATGAAGTATATTTGTGCCTGAATTATCAAAAAACCTTTTGTCAGTGACCTCAATTGTTAACAACGGAGGAGAAGTAAATTTTAAAGGTGATAAAGTGACAATTTTGAAAGATGGAAAAAATGTTCTAGAAGGAGATCAACTTGAAAATGGACTTTATGCTGTAAATATTGAACAACATTTTTCAAAGAAAAATGACTCAAACCTTACCTTACCAAGTGAAATATTATCGCCACGGAGCAATCAGTTATAACACATTCAAGTTGACTAGGAATCGATACACTAATGCAATTGATAAAGCAAAGAAAATTAACTGGCGATATCTTATAGAAGAAAATTATACAAACAATCCATTTGGTAACGCATATAAATTTTTTAATAAATTAAGAACACCAGATAAACAAAGGGGAATACCCTTAATTGACAATGCCCCAGAACACCTAAAAGAACGATCAATGAGCAAATTGTTAAATGAGTTGGTACCAGATGATAATTTCGATACGGATGATTCTTACCATCAACTAATTAGAAAACACAAACTAAAAATGATTAACAAGAATAAGGTCTTTGTTGAGGGAGGGGAAATAGTGAACCTAATATCTAACATAGACATTAAAAAAGCTCCTGGGGTAGACAGTATAAGTAATAACATGATCAAAAATGCCCTTCCAAAAATTTTACCATTATTATGCGATTTATTTAATAAATGCATTCACTTCGGATACTATCCAGATAGATGGAAAGAGGCAGCTCTCAGAATAATTCCAAAACCTCACAAAACGAATTTAGAATTAGTAAAGAGTTATCGACCTATTTCATTAATTTCTAACTTATCAAAAATATTTGAAAAAATTTTGAAAAATAAAATATACGAATACTATGAAAATAATGATCTCCTTAGCCCCAGACAACATGGGTTCTTGAAGAATAAGTCAACAATTACCTGTTTGAAAGAAATCACAAAGATCATAATGGAACATAGACAGAAACAACTAGTTACGCTGATTGCAATTGATATACAAGGAGCATTTGATAATACATGGTGGCCAGCCTTGTTTAAAAAATTAGACGAAGACAATTTACCAGTTGAATTGATCAAAATTTTACGTTCTTTTTTGAAAAATAGGAAAACGATTTTCAAGTATAATAATATGAAAGTTTCAAAAATATTAACAAAGGGCTGTCCTCAGGGTGGACCATTGTCTCCGTTGTTATGGCTGATATATTTAAATGATCTGCTAATTAATTTGCAATCACCAAACTCTGAAATCATTTGCTATGCTGATGATGTAACAATTATATGTTGGGATAATGAGCTAACAAATCTAAAAAAGTCGATTGAGTTTAATTTGGAAAAGATAGATCAATGGTGTAATGATAATAAGCTAAATATCAATCTTGATAAAACTAGTATTTTACACTTGCACAATAAAGACAAAATATCAATTAATTTTAGAGACAATATTATTGTGCCCGTAGAAGAAATTAAAATTCTTGGAATTACGATTGCGAATCACAGAAGGAAAAACAAATTGAATTTTGGCCCTCACCTTAACATTATACTAAACAAAACTCAAAGATTAAAAAATCTTCTTTTTTCAATTTGTGGAAAATCTTGGGGTCTTAGCATCCAAAAAAGGCTTACACTTTATAAATCTATAATAAGACCAACGTTAACTTACGGAACAGAAATATGGTTTGAATTTATTAGCAAAAAATATATGTACAAACTGAACTCAATGCAATATCAAATTCTGCTATGGTGTACCCAAACATATAAAACAACCAGTTATAACTGTGTTCACACCTTAGCCAATATTCCTTTGATCACTGATTATATGGAATCTAGAATTATAGGTTACGAGTTGAATAATTTATCAACAGAAGATAAACAATTTTATGATTTGTATATTCCAGGTATACTCAAAGATTTCATTATATCAAGGATTAATTTACTGAAAAAGAATACTAATCGAACATTTCAAAGTTTCTTTCCTTATGATATTCCGAAATATTTTCGACCAAACTATTATAATTCACAATTTATCACAGATCATGGAAATTTCAGGTTTTTTCTTAAGAAAATTCAGGCTGTGCAAGATTCGACATGTTTCTGCGGATTGGGGGAACAAACTTCAATACATCTCTTGCTGGAGTGCCCTGTCTTTCAAGAATACAGAGTCAACAACGGTTTAACTGCTATAGGCCCTAGTGAATTAATTTCAAGTAAAGACACATATATAAAATTTAATTTCCTTTGTAAATATATTTTGGACTTCATTAAGAAAAATGGTCTTTGATGTAACGATCTCATGGAAATATTGGACATATTATATGGTTGTAAACAATATATAGGTGTATGCGTGTATATGTGTGTACATATGTATATGTTTTTTTTTTTTTTAATTTAATGATGTAACTGTAAATAAAATTCAAAAAATATCTCTATATGTAAATAACATTTTTGAATCTTTCTAAGTCGCTTTCTGTGTATCTTTCCATGTTGAATATTTTCTTTGTTATATATATTTGTATGTACATTTAGCGCAAGTGTCCCTAGGGGGACATAGCGTTTTGAATTGAAATAATATAAAAAAAAAAAAAAAGTGAAAACAAAACCCAAGAATGGCACAGAAAATTGGGACTCATTGGAATGCAGAATCTAAGAAAACTTGAAAGTTTGGTTGATGGTATGGAGCTTAACAAATTGGAAAAACAGGAAAATGATGTGTGCGAAATTTGCATCATGGTAAAGCAAACTAGGAAGTCATTTGGAAATGAAAGATCTAGAGCTACCCGACCTTTGGAAATTGTTCATACTGATTTGTGCGGCCCAATAGAACCCTTAACACATGATAATAAGAAATATATAATGACATTTTTGGATGATTATACACATTTCTGTTATGTGTATTTGCTCAGCAATAAATATGAAGCAAAAGAATATATTAAAGAATATGTAAATGAAGTGGAAAGATTTTTAAATGCGAAAGTGTCAAAATTAAGGTGTGATAATGGCGGTGAATATGCCAATACGCAAGTTAAAGAATGGTGCAAAATGAAAGGAATAATACTTGATTTTACAATTCCAAATACTCCACAATTGAATGGAAAAGTAGAAAGGTTGAATCGAACTCTGATTGAAAAAACCAGAGCACTTTTGCTGGATTCCAAATTAAATAAGGAAATGTGGGGAGAGGCCACAAGAGTCGCTGCCTATTTAATCAACAGAAGCCCTTCAAATACAGTACAAACAACACCAGCACAGATGTGGTTTGGAAGAAAGCCTAATCTTTCTAATGTAAAATTATTCGGGAGTGAAGTGTATGTCAAAAAATTGGGAAACCTAAAAAAATTGGATAGTAAAAGTGAAAAATATTCACTTATCGGATACAGTGGAAATGGATACAGATTGTGGGACATGCAGAAAAGAAGGATTATAATTGCAAGAGATGTGGTGTTTACAGGAAAACTAACAAATGAAATGACCAGTGTCATTCAGCCAAGATACAGAGAAGATCTGGATTCTGAAATAGAGGAAAGTCAAGACACTAAAATGGAATTGGATACCCATGATAAACCACAGAACTCGACCAATTCAAGATATATGTTAAGGAATAGAGAAAATATCAATAGACCTGAAAGACTAAAAGATTATGAAGTGTTGAATTCTGTTTCTGGAGAAATAGGATTGTTAACATACAATGAAGCTGTAACCGGAGTAGACAAAGAAAACTGGGTAAAAGCAATACAGGAAGAAAAAGATTCATTGAAGAAAAATGAAACTTGGGATTTTGTAAATGCTGAAGAAGTTAAAGGAAAGAAGATACTCAGTTCTAGATGGATATTCAAGATAAAGGATGGTGGACATTATAAAGCAAGACTTGTTGCTAGAGGAAATGAACAAAAAGAACTAAATGAAACCATACCTGCTAAACTAAATATTGACAACCAAAGTGCAATGACTTTAATGAAGACAGGACAAATGAACAGAAAGACAAAACATATAGATGTTCGATATCATTTTTGAAAGATCAGATAAGAGAAAATGTTGCTGTTCAGTTTTGCCCAACCCAAGACCAAGTTGCTGATATCCTAACCAAGCCTCTGCCAAAGGAAACTTTTGAAAAACACAGATCTTCACTGCTACAGATGTTTTGATAGAGTAATTAAAACTCTAAAACATGAATTCAAGAAGGAGTGTTGAATATATGAATTCAATTTGAGACTTTAATATTTTATATAATATTGTCACTGAATAATTATTTTAAATATTCTGTGGTATATCATCATTAATATTTGCATGATTATCACTCCTCACTATTCTTATATATTATTACTTTGCAAATAAATGGAAAGATATAGTTTTGCATAAATAAACTATTTTCAATTACTAAAATCGTATGTATTAATTTCTAAAATAATATAAAAACCCTAAAACAATTCTAACAGCCATTTTTCTGGATTCTGGTTGCGTTCTCCAGTAAAAATAGAAGGGTTTCTAAAAGGTTGAAAATGGTACTCACCCATTTTTTTCTGTGTCTCTTGCTTGATCATAGCGATGTTTTCTTGAGGTTCTAGTCCTTGTAGTCTTCGGCTTCTTCTAACGGCTTGGGCGGCGAGGGAATATTCCAGCTTCTCCACCAGTTGTCACGGTAGTGATAACGAGTATAACAAAAGTTTAAGTAAAAATAATTTATTTATAAAATGCAAACTATTGCTAAGAATTTATTTACAAGTAATAATATACAAGAATGGTAAGGGGTGATGACCTTGCAAATATTAATGATGATATACCACAGAATATTTAAAATAATTATTCAGTGATAATATTATTACTGAAAAATCTGGACCAGGTACCTCCTTGATATTTAATTGTGAAATTATATTTTCAACATCTTATATTTCTATAAAAAGTGTTAATTTGGTCTTATATTCTGGTGTATAGTTTCTAATAATAACATGCTCCTCTTTATCTGAGATCCCTTATTGTTGTTGGACGATCTCAGATATTTAAAGCTAAATGGGTGCTTCATTAATTAATAATGCTCAGCTTGTCACTGACCCGAGTCCTCTAGTCTGTAGAAACGGCCAATAGACGGCAATCAATTCCAGCGTCTATTTTTGATGGGAGAGCCGACCATTATTTTATAGATTATTTAATTTAATGCAGGGACAAAGGACAATACAGTAATTCCCCTCCTTTTCCCAAGTACACGTGAGCCTTAGTTTAATGAGGGATTTATTTACACATCTGTCCTAAACTTTCCTCACTATATCTTTTGTGTATGAATCTATTTACAATTGATCTGTAGAAATTATAGAGATCTATTGCTATAATTTCCCTCTCTGAAATAGTTCCCAGCGTCTTCAGTGGGTTGCTAAATCTCCAGACAAGTGCATTGAGGGAGATTAGTAAAAGAATAAAGTTGTACTAGATTTCGCGGATAAAGTCAAGAAAGGACATTATTCCAGAAGTCTCTTAAAAAGATAGTTGACACCCCCCAGGCCCCATCATTATCTCTTTTCTTCAAAAAGGAAGCTGATACCCCTGGGACATTGGAATTTCACATCCAGAGACCTTGTTAGTCCCCGGGACACCCGACGCTCTATAAATTCCAGGAAGGAACCTGTCAACGGTCCTCCCCGATTTTGTGCCCCCTTTGGGGGATCCCTCCCACGACTGGCATGGAAGAAAGTTTTTACTTGGAGTTACGTAATCCTCAAATGCTTCTGTACCCTATATATTATTTGATATTCTATCTCCTCAAGTATAACCTTAGCTGCTTAAGTCCTATATTTGTCTATTTCTATGTCACAGGCTATTCCGAAGATGGTAGCGACGTTGTTACCGAAATGTCACACTTGTATATCTTAATAAGGAAATTTTACTAAGTCACATCTTACATGCTCCCTTCCCATATATCCAAAAAACGGGAATACAACATTATCATCATAGTTTTAGCTCAATTACTAGCGTGACGAAATATAAATATTCTGTGCTTTTAATTTCTAACGATATATGCCTCATTATAATACATTTCAAAAGGATTTCTAATTATATTAAAATATCGGTAAAATGATAAAAACACTCAATGGCAAATACACAAAAACACAAAAAATGTTGGCTCAGTTCCTAGTGTGACGAAATATAGATTTACTGTACTTGTAATTTCAAATGATATATGTGTTGAGGATGCGGAAGACAAATATATTGTAATTGGTTGCTGTTGAAAAAAAAGAAGAATAGTAAATCAATGATCTTGAAATACTTTTAGACTGACAACACTGTAATATAAAAACGAGAACAAAGGAGTGTTAATTTTGTTTATAAAAATTAGTAATTGTAATGTAAATTGTTAAATGTTCTTTTCTATCTCTCTTTGAAAATAATAAATTTAAAATAGTGTTGTAGGATTAAAACTCTTAAAATCACGATCATTTAAACAATAATAAACATTAAGAGGAGCCTCTTGTATAAATTTCTTTAATACCGCAAGCTTCGAACACAACAACGTTCTTCAACGGGCGTGGATAGTAAACCGTACTAACATATCATTAGAGGGGAAAAACTAATATGTACACCAATAAATTTACATACTACAGAGATAATAGCGTAAAAGAGAATACAGCATAAATATTTAAAATTGAAATTTGCATGTTACCACGTGACAACGAAAACGTGCAACAAACTTTGCATGAGACTAAAAAACTAAGGTAAAAATTATTAAAACGGCGACATCCTTACATTAAAAGAACATAGAATATAACAGTATATGGAAGCTAAAACCAAAAGGCCAAGGCAGGGGGGGCCCCACCCAGTGCTAACACTATCTTTGAGATATAAAAGGGGGGGGGGGTGAAAGAAAGACTATTTATAGAGTATCTGGTAAATGTCTGGGAGGTCTATTCTACGGTTACAGCTATTGTTTTGTGTGGAGATAATAGATTCTAGGCAGAGTCTGTGATGTTTGTTATATATGTGTCGGTATTTAACTTGAGGATGGTCGAGATCAAAACTATGGCCTGTTTGAGCTATATGTGTAAAAATTAAGGATTTAGGATCTTTATTGCGGATGTTGCGTCTGTGTTCTGAAATTCGGATGCCAGTGGTTCTGCCTGTTTCCCCGACATAAGAAGTTGGGCAATTCAGGCACTGTACGGAATAAACTGCACCGGTAGAGTTTATGGGTAGGGTGGGTTTATCAGATTTGGTGACGTGATGTCTAAGGATGGTGGCTAAGTTGGGGGGGACTATTGTAAAGAACTTTTATGCCGTATGGACGTAGGACTCTGGATATAGATACTGCGGCAGGGGAGAACGGAAGCCAACATGTGGCCCTATGAACTGTAGTGGTTCTATGGGCACATGGATCAAAAGTATGTTTTTCTATAAAATCTATGGGATAACCAGCGGTTGTTAATAAGGAATGGATTCTGGATCTTTCTATTGTTTTAAAAATGGGTAAGGAGCAATGGGTAAAATTCTTTTAGTTAAGGTCCTGACTGTATTAATTTTAAAGGCGATGGGACTGTTGGAGGAGAAATGCGTATATTGGGGAGGGATGTGCTTCTTATGGAAAACAGAGGTGTGAAAAGACTGAGGGGTGCGAATAATAAGGATGTCTAGGAACGGTAAAACAAAGTCTATTTCTGTCTCATATGTAAACTTAATGTGGGGGTTGAAATTATGCAAGGTACTTTGTGTTAGTTGAAGGCTGTCTGTTTTAATAATGCAAAAGATATCGTCTACGTATCTCCTCCAATAGTATATATCGGAAGGGAGGGCTTGATTGATCCATGTGTCCAAAGAACCCATGACTAAAATACTTTCATAAAAGGTAAAATCGCCTAATTCTTTAAAACCACTTCAGCTGTAAGTAAACTTGTTATTTGTTGTTTCATTGTCTTAACCATAAGAGGTTCCCAACATGGTAGCAGAGCGTGGTTCTTTTTGAATCGCGGTAAAATATATATAAAAACAAAAATGGCTGTCAGCGAAGATATCGCAAATATTGTGAGGCTTAAAAATCCTGAAAATTTTGATTAATGGAATTTTCAGATAACAATTATTTTCAAAGCAAATGGCCTTCTAGATATTGTAAATGGAAAATCGTTGTTTGAAGACTTGAAAGATGAAACTGGAAAAGATAAATGGAGCCTAAAAGACGCCAAAGCACAAAAATACATAATGTTAACCATTGAAAAGAATGTTTTAACACATATTCTAAGTTGCAAAACTTCAAATGTATGAAAAACTAGTAGCCATTTATCAAAGAGAAGATGAGCAATTAAAATGCAAATTACTACAAGAATTTCATGGATTCAAATTTGACAAAAATACAGATATGGCAACAAATATAAGCAGAATACAAAATTTAGTATTCAAACTAAATAATGTAAAACAAGAAATTGAGGAAAGCTTTGTAATTTCTCAAATATTGAGCATTTTCCCAGACTACTTTAATTACTTCAGCACAGCATGGGACTCGACACCAAAAGTAAGAAAACTTTAACAAACTTAATATCAAGACTATCACTTGAAGAAACTAAACAAAAAGTAAAACCTGAAGAGGGAATAGCCATGAGTGCTACTAAAGTAAAGCAGTGCTTTAACTGCAAAAAGAGCGGGCACTTAGCAAAATACTGTAGACTAAAAAAAAAATAGTGTACCATCTGTAAAAAGACAAATCATACTCAAGACCAATGCTTCTTTAAGAAATCTCAAAATAAATTCCAGGGAAATATTCCTTGCCGAATTTGTAAAACGACAAATCATAAAGAAATGGATTGCTTTTTCAGAAACAAAAATGAAGAAAAATTGTCCTTTTTTACAGGAGAGACTTTAAAATGTAAAAATGAGGAATTGCTAGAATTCATTGTAGACAGTGGCTCAACAAGCCATATGATAAATAGTAAAAAGTTTTTACTAGATGAAGTAGATTGCAACTCAAAAATACCAATAGCAAAAAAGGAAGAAACTATAATAGCAAAATCAGTCGGAAAAATTCAAGGGAAAAAAATGTGATCTCAAGGAGGTGATGTTTGTACCAAACTAGACAAATAATTTACTATCGGTAAGTGCCATTACCAGAAATAAAGGCAAAGTCGTCTTTGAAGATGGAAAGGTATTTGTCGTAAAAAATGGAAAAAAAAGTTTTAGAAGGAGAAAAACAGGAAAATGGACTCTATAAAATAAATATAAAAACAGAAAATCCCGAAATTAAAGAATCTCACCTAACAGCTAACCAAAATGAAGAAATGCTAAAATGGCACAGAAATGGGTCACATAAGTTTTTGTGGCTTAAAACAATTAAAATCTATGGTAAATGGAATAAACATAGAAAAAATAAGTCAAGATGAAATTTGTGAAACATGCATAAAAGCTAAACAGGTAAGAAAGCCATTCAATTCCACTAGAACAAAATCAAAAAGGCCTTTAGAAATAATCCATACAGATGTATGTGGACCTTTAGATCCCACTACCCATGACAACAAAAACTATTTTCTAACATTTCTTGATGACTACACACATTTTTGTCATGTGTATTTGTTACAAAATAAATATGAAGTAAAAGGATATCTAAAATAATTTATTACAGAAGCAGAAAACCAAATGAATCTAAAAGTTTCAAAAATAAGATGTGACAATGGCGGAGAATATGTAAATGAAGATATAAAATCCTGGTGCAAAGCTAAAGGAATCATTATGGATCTCACCATACCTCACTCACCTCAGCTAAACGGCAAAGCCGAAAGATTAAATAGAACCCTGATGGAGAAAACTAGAGCTCTTTTGATTGATTCTGGTGTAGAAAAATACATGTAGGGAGAAGCTGTAAGGGTTTCAGCCTATTTGCTGAACCAAAGCCCTACTCAAGAATTAGAGAAAACCCCTGCAGAACTTTGGTTCAACAAAAGACCAAATTTGTCAAACTTACAACTTTTTGGTTGTGAAGCTTATGTCAAAACCCTAAAACGCGTAAAGAAATTGGAAGACAGAAGTAAAAAATATACCTTTATAGGTTATGCACCAAATAATTATCGCCTTTGGGATGAACAAAACAAACAAATCTTTACAGCTAGAGATGTAATCTTTTTAGATAAAGGATGTATAAATAAAGAAGAAAAAATAGCTATTGTCGAACCAGAAGAAGAATCTGAAGATCAACTAGAATTAAATGAAGAACCAAGTATACCAGAAGTCTCTGAAGACAAAGAAGATATCCCTACAAAACCAAGTACTTCAAAATATAATCTTAGACCAAGAAGTAGTTTACAAACACCATCAAGATATAAAGACTTCTATTTAGAACGGGACGGAACAACAGAATCAGCTTTTTTAACTTACTCGGAAGCTATATCTGGTCCAAATCCAAAAGGAAAGGAGAAAGAAGAAGAAGAAACAAAAAATAAAAAAAGAAGGGAAAGGAGAAAGGAAAAAAGAAAGAAACAAAGAAAGAGAAAAGGAAAAGAAAAAACAAAAAATGTGACACACGCCAAATGCTTACATCAACTTGTATATCAACTTGGGTTAAAACTCAGATACATACATAATAGGATATAGCGAACACAAAATATCCATGTTTAATACTTAATATGTAATTTGTTTCAGGGTAAAGGTATCACACACATATAAAAAATAATAATAACTCAAAAGTTTTATTGTTATTTCAGTGTACAAATTTCAATAATGGGTAATTCTACATGGATAAAATTTATCGTTTGAGGATTTCAAGTAAGAATGAGATTTTATACTTATTAGAAACATAAATATGCCTTTCTCAACATATAAAAAAACATACCATAATTGGCAAACCTACCAAATAATACATAATGAACATGACGCCTTATTCTACCTTGGTAAAATTTTTACCTATAGAAGTGAGTTAAAATATGTCCTTCTGACATATTAAAGTAAGCTCAAAATTAACAAAGAAAAGATGCTAACATACCGTTTCTACTGGACATCAGCGCTCCCCCACCGATCAGCCATCTTTGTCCGCGTCCCGTTCAAAAACTTGATACAAACTGCCGTTATCTTCAAAATAACGCTCCGAGGTAAGTCCTTAATTTTTACTACAGAGTAATAAAATAATTAATATTCCTAGAATATAATAAAAAAATAAATATTATTAATTTAAAAATAATATATTATTATTTTTAAAAGAGAGATATCGAAATAATAAATATAGATGCTTGATCCTTTGAGAAATTTAAAATTCTTCTTTTCTTTTAACAGAAAGGTTTGAGGTAATAAAAAAATTGGTAAAATAAGGATAATAAAATATATAATTTTATCTTTAAATTTAAAGTAATTTCTACTTTAGGAAATTCGAAATTAGGCTTCTTCTTATTAAAAGGTTTGAGATAATAATAAAATTTATCGAATAGGGATAATAAAATATAAATTTATTTATTTTAAATTTAAAGTAATTTCTTCTTTAAGAAATTCTAAAAAATACTAAATATGCCCAATCTATCTAAATGTGATATCATAAGTTATGTACAAAAAAATAGAAAAAGAAGGTGAAGAGATGGGCTGGTTTAACAAAGAAGAATGCTCGAAGTCCACTTCTTTCTTGTCGAGGCAGCTTCTCCATTGTCCACCAGCTTTCCATTTACACTGTGGGTGAACTTTAAAGGCATAGGTGTCATCTCCAACTGAATGTCTTCCCGGTTCCTGGTCTTCCTCTGATTCTGTCTGCATCGGGCTTCTGGCTACTTAAACAGGGCCGATGTCATCTTCCTACAGCAGATCTTGGGATACACGTCCAGGGATGTGTCCTCCCCTGCCTTGACCTTTAAACCACCGTCGGCCATTGTTGTGGGACTTCCACCTGGACACCAAACACTTTCGGCGAGACACTGTGTATATATAAAAGATGCTAAAAAAGAAAAGAAAAAGTTTTCTTTAATAAAAATATACGATACAAGCTTTCGGGCTGTTAAGCCCTTCGACAGGTACAACGGATTGTGAGAAAACAAGACTATATAAAGAATCGATCTATGAGAAATTTGCATATTTTAAATATGTATGACGTAAAACTAAAATGAATAAGATATGAAATAGATGCTATTTTTTTTTTAGAAATAATTTTACAAGATATAAGATATGGTAATTGACAAATTAAAATGTGACTGAAGTTAAAAAAGAACGGCGAAATTAGCATACTATTAGTGAAAATATAGCGAAATAAAATGAAGCATGATCATATTTGAAACGTCAAACAACTGAATAAGTAATATACACAATATAACGGTTAAAAGAGTATTACCAGGGAAGAATAAAGATTAAACCCGCCATCAGCGGAATCTTCGGACTATGAAAAGGGGGGGGGGGGGGGGCGGGGGGTTTGGTAGGACCAGGGAAAAACTTAGGATTAAGTGGCCAGCCTATAGATTATTACATATGTCAAGATACTGTTTTGGTAAATCAATATGTCTATTAATACTATTGTTGCTAATGGATAAGATTGCTTCTAAAATTAATCTTTGATATTTGCTGTTGATATTGGAGTATAGGGTGGTAGGGGAGGATAAATTGAAGGAGTGGCCAGTGATGTTAATGTGGTTAAATATAAGGGATCTATTGTCTTTATTGGAGATGCATCTACCGTGCTCAGTCATCCTGGTGGCCACGGATCTACCAGTCTCGCCTATGTAGGAAGCGTTGCAATCGTTACATGAGACTGAGTAGACCGAGCCACCCGAGGACTGAGCAACGGTAGATCTGTGTAGGCGGGTGATAGGGTGTCTAAGGATGGGACCTATACTTTTGTTATTAGAAAAATAGGTGTTGATTCCGTGTGTTCTGAGGATGCGGGAGATGGAGACTGATTGAGGGGAGAAGGGCAATGAACAGATGTTTCTGCTAACTGTAGTGGGTTTAACGGAAAGAGGGTTATATCGATACTTATGTATAAAATGGGGAGGGTATTGGGAAAGGGCTAGCTGTTTTATGATTTTAGATAATTTCCCTCCCCCACCAGCTCATTATTAATCATTTAACAAAATTTTTGCAGGATAACCACATAGATTCCCAAACCATCGATTCCATAGTAGCACTATCCTCTCTATGCTTAGATTTCACCATGTTCACCTTTAATAACCTGTTTTACAAACAAATTAGGGGCTCTCCCATGGGCAGCCCTTTATCCTCACCCCTCGCAGAAATAGTCATGGCCACCATTGACCGCTGGATCCAACAGCAATTCACCCCGGGCATTCACATGTGGCGGAGATATATTGATGATATCTTCTGCATATGTGACACCGGACAGGAAATAAGTATTTTAAATTGCCTTAACTCTTTTCACCCTGAAGTTTCATTTAGTTTAGAACCCGAAGTTAATTCCGTATTGCCGTTCCTTGATATTCTTATTATACGTACCACCTCCCATTACCACACTACTGTCTACCACAAGATCAATAATCCCACCTTTTACACAAATTTCAATTCTTCATGCCCGCTATCACATAAAATTAACACAGCTAGAACTCTTACTAAGAGATTGATTACCTACTGCTCCCTTCCCGTATTCATAACAATTGAATTATCTAAAATCATAAAACAGCTAGCTCTTTCCCAATACCCTCCCCATTTTATACATAAGTATCGATATAACCCTCTTTCCGTTAAACCCACTACAGTTAGCAGAAACATCTGTTCATTGCCCTTCTCCCCTCAATCAGTCTCCATCTCCCGCATCCTCAGAACACACGGAATCAACACCTATTTTTCTAATAACAAAAGTATAGGTACCATCCTTACACACCCTATCACCCGCCTACACAGATCTACCGTTGCTCAGTCCTCGGGTGGCTCGGTCTACTCAGTCTCATGTAACGATTGCAACGCTTCCTACATAGGCGAGACTGGTAGATCCGTGGCCACCAGGATGACTGAGCACGGTAGATGCATCTCCAATAAAGGCAATAGATCCCTTATATTTAACCACATTAACATCACTGGCCACTCCTTCAATTTATCCTCCCCTACCACCCTATACTCCAATATCAACAGCAAATATCAAAGATTAATTTTAGAAGCAATCTTATCCATTAGCAACAATAGTATTAATAGACATATTGATTTACCAAAACAGTATCTTGACATATGTAATAATCTATAGGCTGGCCACTTAATCCTAAGTTTTTCCCTGGTCCTACCAAACCCCCCGCCCCCCCCCCCCCCTTTTCATAGTCCGAAGATTCCGCTGATGGCGGGTTTAATCTTTATTCTTCCCTGGTAATACTCTTTTAACCGTTATATTGTGTATATTACTTATCCAGTTGTTTGGCGTTTCAAATATGATCATGCTTCATTTTATTTCGCTATATTTTTACTAATAGTATGCTAATTTCGCCGTTCTTTTTTAACTTCAGTCACATTTTAATTTGTCAATTACCATATCTTATATCTTGTAAAATTATTTCTAAAAAAAATAGCATCTATTTCATATCTTATTCATTTTAGTTTTACGTCATACATATTTAAAATATGCAAATTTCTCATAGATCGATTCTTTATATAGTCTTGTTTTCTCACAATCCGTTGTACCTGTCGAAGGGCTTAACAGCCCGAAAGCTTGTATCGTATATTTTTATTAAAGAACACTTTTTCTCTTCTTTTTTAGCATCTTTTATAAGCCATCAAGGAGAAATTTCTTGTATTTCGTTTCAAAACTGTGTATATATATGATGTAAATGTTTACATCTTTGTTGGGTCTGCTTGGTGGAAAATCTGGCCCAACAATTCCTCCCCTGCCAGAGTGAAAAAATGTGTTTATTCCAATTCATATCTGTTCATACTCTATGAGAAATATGAAATTGGGAGGAATGCATTTTTTTATGATACCAGTATGCAATCACCGACACTCAGGCAAAGGGGGAACAAACGGGCCATGGAACCTGGGACAGTTTAACTCATCGTAATTACTGAAGGAAATTCTATCCTACCATTTAATGGGCAAAGTACTAAACCCATCCTTTCGCTGTCTGTATTCCAGGGAGTCTTGGCCCAGATGTGAGTCGAATCCACACATTCCCGGCCGCGGTCCCTATGGGTGGGGATGGGGGTGGTCTATACACAGATTCTGTGCAAACAGATTCTTAGGCCATTCTGGATAAACATAATAATTACGGGCGCCAAGGAATTGTGCGTGTAAATGTAGATGTGCCCAATTCCTAAAACACATCTAAAAAAAAAAACTTTATTAACTCTATATGATACATACGACAGCAAAGGAATGACTATACATGGTCACATAAGATAATGATAATAAAAGAAAACTAAAATTGCAGCTCCTATCAAATGACATCAATAATAGGGCAAACAGAAACGTGGGAAGTGAATATACATATCAAAGTTGCACGGATACGATGTATGCCAAATGGAGCAATGTAGATATACGCGATGTTAAATAAAAAATTCTTAAATGGATATTTACTATAAGTAGAAAGGGAATGGCTTGATATATATATATGATATACTATGGTGAACAAATGAATATATAAATTGTGATTAAATTCTTCATTCGGTACATTTGTCCGAAGATGGTAACAATGCTGTTACCAAAATGTCACACATATTAATTATTTGTTCTGGAATCGGTCTCGTTATCTTATCCCTTTGTAGTCTATAGCTCAAACTGTGTCTTATCTATATATGAATATACATGCAGATAATTAGGGAAAAGGGTAAACATGGTGGATGATACATTAAATGAGTAAATATTACCTCTGTGTAATAAATATGCCAAACTTCTTGAAGAATATGATATATGGGAAGGAAATAACATTGATATGGGAATATATTATGGTAAATAAACAAAATATATATATATGCAGTGGTTAAAACTTGTTTAGTGCATTTTATCTGAAGATGGTAACAACGCTGCTACCAAAATGTCACACATCTATAATCCGAATCGTGCTTTCTATATATACAAATATGCATGAATATAATAAAGGAATGATACATGATATAAGGTAATAATGAGTATATAATAATAATAAAACGAATAGATATGCACTGAGGGTCTAGGTCATTTCACTAGCATTTCAAAATCTATATGTAATATTTTAAAAACTTGTTCTTACCAACTCGTCACTGGGAGCGTTTGTCTGGCGTGTTCCCCGCCCCTCTTAATCCGAAGAGAAAATCTATAGGAAAGGAAATCTTGGTAGTCAATTACTTCTCTAAACCAGATTATTTCTAAATTACCTTATCGTGATGACAATCTTACCTATCTCCGTTTTATAGTTGTACATTATTGTTAACCTCTGGTATACATTGTTTATCTTATCTATAGAATGTGTACTCATATTTTTGACCAACAAATCCACTTAAAAAAATTAAATTAACCCTGAAATAAATTATGACGACTAACAACCTAGGTCTAACTTATACCTTATGATATATCTTCCCACTTGAGTTCTTAATATCTCCCTGAAAAATCTGACTCTTTGTCCCAAAAAAAAAAATAGAATAAACTCATTGCTCTGGGCCATTTTACAGCCAAAACAAAATTGATATTCGATCTTCCCTAAAAAAAAAATTCTTCCTTCTCAAATCTGGAACACTATATTGGCTTGTTCTGGCAATCTGCTTCAAAAGTTCATTTAGGTGTCCTACTAATTTAAAATTTATCTTTTCTCATAATGAGTTACTCTCGTTAAAAAAAAATTCTACTTACTAACTGGTATTTAGACTTGAAATCGTTCTAACTAAACGTATGGTAGACATAGTCTTTAATTAGGTGATTAACTCTTGCTAGCCTGGGGCGATATAAAACGCAAAGAATCTGGACAGTCCATCTGTCACTTTGCTAATTGGTACCTAAAATCTGTAGACGGAATCGCCTCGTCTAATCATAACTTGTCTCTTACACGCTCCCATTGTTAACTCTCATTAGAAACCCCCTTTAGACTTTGACTTAGGGACAAGGAGTTATAGGGACTCTGTTTTCCCACCACATGTTCCAAGTTTTTGTCCATAGAGGATTGGTTCCAAGCTGAGCAATTTATAGGGGAGCTTTCAACGTGCCGAACCTTCCCAACCTCCCGTCTGAATCACCCTCATCTCAGCCACGCTCAAAGCGTCGTAAACTACGATGTCAGATCGGTTATCCGAGGTTTGTCGCTGTACACTTAGCTTGCGACATCGGCAACTAAATCCCCCACCTAGCACAAAGTTCGCCTGATACCTCTCCGTTCCCTCTAATGAGGAGGGGATTTGTAGGCTTTTGGTCTGACCGTGACCTCCCACAATCCCCCAGTCTGAGAATCGAGACATGGTCATTATCTACGACTCTTAGAATTCAAGTTGATATAATGAAATAGAGTAATTGATTACCCTAATAAAAGAAATCATACTTATACCCCCTTTAAAAGGAGACCTATAAAATGGAGCGAATACCTTCCTATCAATAGAGTTGTACAGTCCTGTGAGGCTATTGATCCTAACAAATGAAGAAATCAAAATCAAAATCGAATCTATTAAGTTCCCTAACCCTATTCTAAAGTATCTTTGGTCTAACAGTATTATTGACTGTAGCTTTCTCACATTCATTTCGCATTCCCATTCATACAATTCATTCATAGCGAGCAATCATACTAAATCTAAATTCTATTATATAAGCCAAAACACTTCAATAATCAATGTTAACATTACCCTAACAATTGCTAATCTCCAGGACTAATGTGAAATCAAATAAAGTTATCTAATTAAAACAAAGTGGGGACTAAAGCCCTATTAGCTTAAATAAATGCCTCATACAAACTCTATATAAATTATCTACACATAGATAAATATTATTTATAATTAAACAAATTAATAAAAATTGATTGTTAATCAAATGCTGAAATCTAAACTTTCTTTAAAAGTGTGCGTCTAACGGTTTGAAATATTCTTCTTATCTTGACACGTGGTGTCTAAACAAAACAAATCATCAAAACTAGCACTTAAATTGGAGCGAATTGAACTTCGAGCATTTACCTCATTGCCAAGCATGATAGATCTACAAGTGTCTGCTAACCCTACTTCCCATATAAGGTTATTGGCATTCTTCTTTCCCTGCTATTCAGCTAAACTCTTTCTTTGGAATTATAGGGCTTTCAGTACCCAACCCGTTCTGGAGTTTAACAACAGAGGTTACTTGTTATCCTATCATATCAATTCTTAGACCGCAACTGCCTTACACACTCTCATTAGAAATTCTCTTTGGGCTGTATTCTGGACCTATGGAATTAGAGGTTGTCAAGTTTTAACCCAACGCATATTCCGAACCAACCCATAGCGAATATATTACAAGCACAGCAGATATCTAATGCGTCTAAGTTCCTTAGTTATTCTTAAAGTTGAACCAAAGTTCAGAACCTTAAATAAAATTAAAACAAAATAAACTGTTGAACTTTAAGTCATAAATCACAACCTGCCTTTAATACAGGATTGTAGCTTTAATAAACACAAAATAAGAGACAAAAAGAAAACTGAAAACCCTTAGATTCACTTCCTAACATTAAAGCTCAATGTGAAGAAAAAAACTGAAAACCCCTTTACAGTGACATTTAAAAATTAAAAAAAACCAAGGTTGTAGCAAAAAAAATCCCTTTAAGACCACATTTTAAGGCCTTTAAATCACTTCCTAATATTTCATACCATGATCAAAACTCGACTAAACTCAGTACACATTCTATGGATTTACTTATTGGCAGCCTGGGCATGATTTACACCCAGTGGGCTTCTTGACCCTGGTCGAACGGCGTATTTCAGGGCCGCCAACATTGCCACCAATTGCCCTATTCACTACCTCTAACGGGTTTCTTAAGATTGCCGTCTCTTGTGGTTCCTCTGGTCCTACAGTTCTATGGGAATATATAGGATACGTTGTATGTACCCAGTGATCCTCATCATCGATGATATCCTAACACTAAAATAAGGTTGTGAAAACCCCTTTCAACGATGAACTAACATTAAAACACGGTTGTGAAATTCTTTAAATGATATACTACACAAAGACAAGGTTGTGACAACCCTTAAAAATTGACATACAAACACTAAAACAAGGTTGTGAAAACCCCTTTCAACGATGAACTAACATTAAAACACGGTTGTGAAATTCTTTAAATGATATACTACACAAAGACAAGGTTGTGACAACCCTTAAAAATTGACATACCAACACTGAAACAAGGTTGTGAAAACCCCTTTCAACGATGGACTAACATTAAAACACGGTTGTGAAACTCTTTACAATGACACATAAACACTAAAACAGGTTGTGAGGACTCCTTAAAGATGACACACTAACATTAAAACAGGTTGTGACAACCTTTAAAAATTGACATACCAACACTAAAACAAGGTTGTGAAAACCCCTTTCAACGATGGACTAACATTAAAACACGGTTGTGAAACTCTTTATTATGACACATAAACATTAAAACAGGTTGTGACAACTTTTAAAAGATGACATACAAACGCTAAAACAGGTTGTAAGGACTTTTTAAAGATGACACACTAACATCAAAACAGGTTGTGACAACCTTTTGAAGATGACATACAAACATTAAAGCAAGATTGTGAGGACTCTTTAAGGATGATCCTTTAGCACGAAAGCACATATTGTGGCTTAAAATTAAAATAAAAACTGTAAACTCCTTAAAATCATCACAACCTTAGGACAAAATTGTAGCATAAAATAAAAAGTAAACTGAAAATTCTTTAAAATTTATCATAATACTAAGACAAAACTGTAGCTAAAAATAAAAAAAAAATGCATAAGGAGGACTGAAAACTCTTTAAGTCGCATCCTAACATTAAAAACAAAGTGTTGTTAAAAAAAAACTGAGTAACTCTTTAAATTATATACCAACACTAAAACAAAATTGCAGCCACAAAAAAAAAACTGAAAACCCCTTTAAGAAATTCTAGCTTCTCAAAAGGAGAATACATATTTGTTATTTAATATAACCTAATAATATAACTAATATAGACCTATGTATATAAAATAGTGTATACAGTTGCTGAAATTTAGGTAAATCAGCTTATACATACTCTCAGTGCATATTATGTACTATTTACAAATATTGGCCTCTAGTCTAAAACAAATTATCTATTAACACCACGTGGTGAAGAGCCAAAACAGTTCTATCGAGGCGATAGTGCGGTCAACAGCTACGCTTTAAACATTGAATGCACTTTCTTCTATCATCTTCCCACCGTCTTTCTATCGATCTTTATCTTCTATTTGCAAACCCTTTACCAACTTTCCTCAATTCCTCCGCTTTCAACATCTCTCCGCATCTTCCTACAATTCTCTCTGTCGATTTTCGACATGCTTTGACACCTTTCTAACATGTCTCCTTTACACTTCTTAACACCTTTCACTGTCGATTTCCATCTCTTTCCTTCCTTTCATCTCTATTTCATCATTAATCGTCTTTCTATTATCGCTTTCTATCCCTCTCAACACTTCTCATCTCTTTCAGCACTTTTCAAAACCCTTTAGCATCTTTTAACACTTTCTTTCATCCTCTCGTCTCTATTCATTGCTTTCAATATACCTCTCTCCATCTCTTACAATAGCTTGTAACACTCTTTCATCATCTTTTAGACGCCATTCAACTCTCTTTCATTGCCTTTAACACATTTCAATCGCCCTTTCATCCCTCTGGTGTTTCCCTGAAACCCGTCATCGGGAACTGGATCCCGATCCATTATTATTCTTCATTTTGAAGCTATTCTGGTATACTATCCCCTCCCCTGCCAGCTCTATGCTAAAGTCTGACATTCGTTCAGGGCAAAAGCTACCGCAAAATCTCGAGGAAATTCCTCAGGACCTGTTTCCACCCCCTAATCTCCCCTCCGGGGAGATACACTCTCCTGGATGTATTGAAACTAGCTAGCTATGCTAGCCTACTGATAAAGGCGCTGTTCTCACTGCTTTTACTGCATATCAGAATAAAATATTAATAACTACTAGTATAATATTATTCTGATAGCCTATGATCTTTAAGCCTTTATACACACTCGGCGAGGTAGTCACCTTGTTAACAAAAAAATTCATAACATTATATACTAGTTAAAACACAATAGAGTTAGATAAATAGTTTGCTTCAACTAAATTAGATAGGGCAGCCTTATCATGGAAATTGGAGATATATACATGTACGAAAGTCAGTTGCCCTATAACTTGAATATTTGTGCCAAATGGGTTACACCTAATTGCTAATATTAAACAATGCTGATTGTCTACACTTACAATATGCATTGACGTGAGTAACTTTGAAAATTTTAACATAAGATTTCAAATTTTAAGGTGTCATAAAGAAAATAATTCTATAAAAGAAAAAAAAAATTCTGCTCAATTTTATCTTTCCCATTTAATACATAATGAATTTTTATGAAATGACTGTTTCTTATGCAGCTTTCCATCATATTGTTCCTTTCCTTATTCCAGCCAGAACTCTTGTTCACTACACGTTGGTTCGAAAAAAAAAATACTGTCAATTGTAGGCTAATCTCTCTTACGCCTTTCATGATATTGTGTACTTTGTCTTGACCTGGTTTGATTCAGCACGCCTTCCTATCGGAATCTCGTTAGGATACAGAGTTGGACATTTAACATATATATATCGTAATGGTACCAAGGATTTGTCTCGTTAAGACATGGCTGTCGCAGTGATTTCTCGTGGTATGACAGAGGTGAACCGAGCTTAGATACGTCTGATCGGGTCCGAGTTGGCACAACTATATCTTGCGTAGGTTACTTGGCATGTCGATAGGTAATTTTGGAAGATCTGAGCGAATCAGGTGCATCAGCCTTGCAGATGGATGTATATAGAATAAATCTCTATATTTCATAAATGATGCATATATTTCCGATGATTTCTTCACATACTACCACAATGACCCCCTCTTCAACTGGTTCATGTCACGTGGTTTTGCGCGCGGAGGCGCCCATTGGGATATTGTTGTATATCGTTCTTCAGCTCACGTCCATTTTCGTGAGCATCTTAAACCCTATTAAATAATGTACAATCTTGTAGGCAAAATTACATGCCCCGACATCCACAGTTCAAGACTACGCAAGATACCCTCCCTAGTCTTCAAGGCCTATTCCCGATCCCCAGAAATGTAGTCTTTGCTACTGGTTACCAATGTCTGATGCCACATTTCATAAAATTACGAAATCCGATGTCGAAACGGGTTTTAGGTCTGTTGTGATGCTATAATCCTTTCTTTTGTTACTGGCTTCTGCTGCCAAATACTCTGAAGGTGGTGGGGTAGATAAGGGCTTCTGGAAGGGCTTATCAAACCAGTCAAGTGTAAACATACACGAGGTGCAATACTCTCTATCTCTGTTTATCTAAGGTTATCTATTACCACATATCTGGTAAACTGCTAAGTTCTTATTTCGAAATAGAGTCATTAATTTCCAAAGGACGCAGGTTAAAAAAAATGATTTCGTTCTGTGGCTGGAGTTAAAGAAAAGAAACAACAAATTTCACTATATACTTTCATTAAAAAGGAAAACCTTCCCCACCAAATTCTGTAATATGGATTATCATACTATAAAATCTCTATTAAATTGGATACAAAAATAACTAAATAATAAAATATAAATACACCTATAAATGGGAGAGATAAAATTATGTGCAGTAATTATTTGTAATGTGCGTGACACATGCAAAAAAAAAATACAATCAAAGATGACAGAAAAAAAATTGTACTATTTAGTTGTTCAAATCTTTAAAAACAGTTGTCCAAATCTCTACCAAAGATAGTTTGTTAATATTTGATGATTATTGTAATCCTCATTAAACGGAATAACTACTCCCTTTGATATAGATACACATCCAACTATCAGGATATATCTTGCTGTCCACCTTTCTTTGCTTTATAACGGTTCAAAATTATTAAGAAAAACAAAAGCTAAACATATGACTGGCCTATATTTCTATGGAATTTCATCATGCCCTCTGCTGGCAACTATTCACTGTAATCAAATACTATCGAGATGCTTTTATTTGTCCTCATCCAAGAGAAAAAAAAATGTTTCAGAAAATAGAATCTTGGAAATTTTACCTAAGACAATTTTGTGTAAAGAAAAAAAAAAGAAAATTGTACATTTATAACTTCAAGGTGACCTCCCCATGCCAGTGTGTATACAGGATATTTAGGATTAAGCAGGAAAAGGAATTCTTTAGCGTCTTCAAATTCATATATAGTTGGAGGCGACATGGATTGAAAGTCGGTCGCCGGGCGCGTTCCTTGATTCGCCATATTGGAATTTTATCGTGATTAGGTCGTCACACAAATATTTATGTTGAAGTTCGCATCAGAAGGGGG
Organism: Cordylochernes scorpioides; assembly: GCA_030710605.1. NCBI lineage: Eukaryota > Metazoa > Arthropoda > Arachnida > Pseudoscorpiones > Chernetidae > Cordylochernes > Cordylochernes scorpioides. The sequence continues at coordinate 100,345,292 of CP092865.1, read as the reverse complement.
GTGGAAAGGCGGTGAAATCCAACACTTGAAAGATTATACTAACAAGGGAAAGCAATTCTGGATATCTGTGATACTGGTATGTAAAATGTTTGCAATAAAATATGTTGTAAAATCTAAGTATATAATTAAATATTAGGCGGATTTTGCTCAAAAATGCCAAAGAAATGAAATCCCAGTAAATAAATATAAATTCAGTTGTCCTATTTCATAATAATCTAAAGCGCGATAAGTAAATGTTTGCGATAACTAGATAGAAAGGATCACGATTTGTGTTACTAAAAAAAATAAAGAATTATCTTAAAGATGACATGTGGATCATTTTGCATAATATTCAATACTTCATACAAATTGTTATTTATGAAACATTCTAGCGTTTAAATCTAAAACGATATACTAAGTATGGCGCCGTCCCTATGCATATCATATCCGTACAATATAAAATCGAAATATGCTAGTCTAATTGTGAAGGGGGCCAAGTTAAAAGATTTAATGCATAAACTTTAAAACGCTGGTAAAATAAAAAAATAAATTTATACTGCTTTATCACTTTAATGATTAGATTTGTGTAAAATAAGACTAAATAAATATAATTACTAGCCATAAAGTTGGATGTAACACGAACTGAAAAGTCGGGTGTCGTGCGCGTCCATCGGCCGCCATTTTGAAATTTTACCGTGGTTGCATCGACATGTAAGCAAGTCTTGTAAATTATACCATATCGGAAAAAAAGGAAAGGATGACAAATCCAACGTTTCAAAGAAGCAATAAGAACTATTACCACTCAATCATAAAATTAATAAAATACGCTTGTCAGAATGTCAGTGGGTTAAGTTCAAAAAAGTTGCATATTCATTTAGCAAAATACAAGTAGACAAAAATGATGCAGTTTTGCTCGTCTAAATGTCAGGGGTTAAATCTTGAAGAAAATGCTTATCCACATAAAGTTAGCAAAAAAATTAAAAAAAATCAAAATACTGTTTTACTTCGTGCACACTACCGGAATTTGTACTACTGTTACATATAAAAAAAATGATCATTACATAAAATATAAGCTAAGGAGGAGGTTTATGGGAAAGCATGACTAAACTCGTCTACAATAGAAAATCGAGGCGGACACTTAAGTCTGGACATTATGTTCATATATGCACATAAAAATAAAGTAAATAATCGCACTACCGAATAAAAGAAATAAAAAATATATATATACCAGCGTGCTATTAAACCTGTCGGATGAAATCACTTAGTAAAATTAAAATTATAATTGAAAACATTTATGAATTAAATGAATCGCATGACATATGCGCATAAATAAGAGGATAAATGCTTTAAATTATTATATTGAAAACGTTAAATACCATAAAGATAAAAGAGAACAAAAGGGCACAATTTGACAAACTCTAAAAAAATATCTTCAGACTTATCGAGCGGAAATTTTGTTGGCTAAAGTATTTGAAATAAATCATTAAACCTTGATATACAATAGTACAAGTCATATTGAACTTACAGTGTGAAAAGAAAAATAATGGTGAAGAACTAAAAGGAGATGGAATATTTAAAGCGTGAAGCCTTAAATACAGAAAATATAATTGAAGACATTTATAAATTAAAGAAATCGCATGACAATGCACATTAGATAATAAAATAAATGCTTCGAATTATTATATTGATAACGTTAAATACTATAAAGATAAGAGATAACTAAGAGAATATTTTAACAAATTCAAAATACCTTTAGACTTATCGAGTGGAAATTCTGTTGGATGGAAATAATTGAAAAAATAAAAATTATTAAACCGTAGTATAAAATAAGTCGCATTGATTTTTACAATTAGGAAGGTAATGGTGAAAAACTAAAAGGAAGATGGAATATTTAAGACGTGAAACCTTCCCGCAAGAGCGGGGAGGATAGCAAAAACTAACCTTTCAACTCAGATGCTGGCAGCGAACTGACTTCTTAGTTGTTTTTCTACCTCCCACCTTGGAATGCCCACATGTGTTTTGCACATGTCCACCCCAAAAATACCTCTCTTCTCCACCCCCCATGCACACGTGTTAGCAGAAGGGGGGAACACATGTGTTCGCCCCTAAGGACTCCAAATTTGGAACTCGTGGGAAATTCTCAGGTTTCTGAGAAAGCATTGTTCCTAGGCCTAAGTTAGCGTCTCAATGTTTTAAGAACCATTCAAAACAATATTCAAAGAAGGAAGAAAAAGAAAAAGGTAGACCAAAGCGTGACTCTTTTCACTAATAAGACGTTCACCAAATACACACAAAATTTGATATTAAACAAATTTCGCTTTAAACTATGAATTACACTAAATAAATGAAATTAGACGTCAGACATCCCTTGAATAAAAGGAAGAACATGTCACACGCGAGTGGGTAACGGCGTCCTGAACAAAAAAATATATAATTTTTACTCAAAAATGAAAAATGATTGTTCACCATTACTACATACTGAACAAAATAAAAATTTTACTCGCAAACGATTGTTCATCATTGCTACGCATTTTTAGATATTAAAACAAAGCTCTTCTGAAAACATGAAAAATACACTAAGATGGATGTATTAAACGTTAAACATTTCTTTGGAATTATACAGAAAATTGAATTAAAAAAGGCATAAAAATAGCACACTCGTAAAATATGCAACGGCGTCCTGAACAAAAATAAAAAAAAATTTACTCGAAAACGATTGTTCATCATTGCTACGCATTTTTAGATATTAAAACAAAGCTCTTATTAAAACATGAAATACACTAAGATTATGTATTAAACGTTAAACATTTCTTTGAAATTATACAGAAAATTGGATAAAAGGCATAAAAATAGCACACTCGTAAAATATGCAACGGCGTCCTGAACAAAAATAAAAAAAATTTACTCGAAAACGATTGTTCATCATTGCTATGCATTTTTATTTTAGGCGTAATGTGAATCGTGGTAGAGCATGAGATTATTTCTTTATCTCGGTCGTAGGGTCTACTTCCTGCAAAGTTGTTTTGCACTTTTCGACAGTAACTCGCCTCGCGTGGGCGCCAAATGTTAGATCCGTTCTTAGCATCCCATAAGAACATCCCTCTTCTAATCCCAACTAACTCAGTGGTTAAATTTTTCCTTTTAGCATATATGTGCAAAAAATGTAACACACGCCAAATGCTTACATCAACTTGTATATCAACTTGGGTTAAAACTCAGATACACACATAATAGGATATAGCGAACACAAAAGATCCATGTTTAATACTTAATATGTAATTTGTTTCAGGGTAAAGGTATCACACACATATTAAAAATAATAATAACTCAAAAGTTTTATTGTTATCTCAGTGTACAAATTTCAATAATGGGTAATTCTACATGAATAAAATTTATTGTTTAAGAATTTCAAGTAAGAATGAGATTTTATACTTATTAGGAACATAAATATGCCTTTCTCAACATATAAAAAAACATACCATAATTGGCAAACCTACCAAATAATACATAATGAACATGACGCCTTATTCTACCTTGGTAAAATTTTTACCTATAGAAGTGAGTGTTAAAATATGTCCTTCTGACATATTAAAGTAAGCTCAAAATTAACAAAGAAAAGATGCTAACATACCGTTTCTACTGGACATCAGCGCTCCCCCACCGATCAGCCATCTTTGTCCGCGTCCCGTTCAAAAACTTGATACAAACTGCCGTTATCTTCAAAATAACGCTCCGAGGTAAGTCCTCAATTTTTACTACAGAGTAATAAAATAATTAATATTCCTAGAATATAATAAAAAAATAAATATTATTAATTAAAAAATAATATATTATTATTTTTAAAAGAGAGATATCGAAATAATAAATATAGATGCTTGATCCTTTGAGAAATTTAAAATTCTTCCTTTCTTTTAACAGAAATGTTTGAGGTAATAAAAAAAATTGGTAAAATAAGGATAATAAAATATATAATTTTATCTTTAAATTTAAAGTAATTTCTACTTTAGGAAATTCGAAATTAGGCTTCTTCTTATTAAAAGGTTTGAGATAATAATAAAATTGATCAAATAGGGATAATAAAATATAAATTTATTTATTTTAAATTTAAAGTAATTTCTTCTTTAAGAAATTCTAAAAAATACTAAATATGCCCAATCTATCTAAATGTGATATCATAAGTTATGTACAAAAAAAATAGAAAAAGAAGGTGAAGAGATGGGCTGGTTTAACAAAGAAGAATGTTCGAAGTCCACTTCTTTCTTGTCGAGGCAGCTTCTCCATTGTCCACCAGCTTTCCATTTACACTGTGGGTGAACTTTAAAGGCATAGGTGTCATCTCCAACTGAATGTCTTCCCGGTTCCTGGTCTTCCTCTGATTCTGTCTGCATCGGGCTTCTGGCTACTTAAACAGGGCCGATGTCATCTTCCTACAGCAGATCTTGGGATACACGTCCAGGGCTGTGTCCTCCCCTGCCTTGACCTTTAAACCACCGTCGGCCATTGTTGTGGGACTTCCACCTGGACACCAAACACTTTCGGCGAGACACTGTGTATATATATGATGTAAATGTTTACATCTTTGTTGGGTCTGCTTGGTGGAAAATCTGGCCCAACATGTGAAATAGTAAAAGAAAATGAAGCGTCAAACAAGAAGATTCTGACCTCTAAATGGCTCTTCAAAGTGAAAGAAGATGGCCGCTACAAAGCAAGACTAGTTGTAAGAGGCTTTGAACAAGAAGCAGGCATTGATTATGATGAGACATTCAGTCCAGTTATAAGCACTGTCTCTTTAAGGATATACTTTGCTCTAAAGGCTAAGAAAAGGTTTGTTTTTAAAACATTTGACATAAAAACAGCTTTTCTATATGGGTTTTTGGATGAAGAAATATATGTTCAATTGCCAAAATGTTATAAAAGGAACATATGCAGGTTAAGAAAGGCATTGTTTGGTTTAAAGCAAGCCCCATTAAAATGGAATGAAAGATTAAAAACCTTTCTCAAATCCCAAGATTTCATACAACTAAAATCAGAGCCATGTCTTTTTAAAACCAACAAATGAAATATGTACCTTGCAATATATGTAGATGATGGTATCTTAATGGGAGATAATGAAGAATAATTAAATAATATTTTAGAAAAACTATCCCAAGAGTTTGAAGTTAAAATAAATCATGATCCAAGAACCTTTTTGGGAATAAATTTGTGTTTTGAGGAAAAAAAATGAAATTTTACTTTCACAAGAAAATTATGCAAAATCAGTTCCTTGAAAGATATAATATGCAAAACTCAAAACCAGTACCCACTCCCATTACAGATGTAGTAAAAGAACTAGACAAAAACTTAGAAATATCAAATGATAACAAATTTCCCTACAGACAAGCAATTGGAAGCCTTTTATATTTGACAAACAAAACTAGACCAGACATGACCTTTGCCACAAATTTTGAAGCGGTCAATGCATGATCCTACAACTCAAGATATTATAAACATCAAAAGAACCCTAAGATATTTAAACCACACCACCAATTTAGGCATATCATGATGGAGAGATGCCATTTGAATTAAATGTGTATTGTGATTCTGACTTTGCTGGAGATATTAAAACTAGAAAAATTATCACAGGATATGTAGTTTACCTATGTGGAGGTCCCATAAGTTGGTGCTCCAGAAAGCAACCTGTAATTGCCCTTTCCAGCACTGAAGCAGAGTTCATTGCTGCAGCAGATGCATGCAAAGAAGTGTCATACATAAGATCCCTATTAGAAGAATTAATTCCAGATAATTTTGATATAAATCTCTATGTTGATAACCAAAGCACTATAAAAATTATAAAATCAGGCCAATTCACCACTAAAACTAAACATATTGATGTCAAATATCATTTTGTGAAAAATCAAGCTCAAAAGTTTAACCTGATATATTGTCCAACAGAACACCAAATTGCAGACATCCTTACAAAACCTCTAGCCAGACCAAAGTTTGACAAATTCAAATCCATTCTTATGACAAATATTTAAAAAATAAGTGAAGGAACTGTTGAATGTGATAAGATCACTGATTTAAGAGGGAATGTTGAAAAAAAAGAAGAATAGTAAATCAATGATCTTGATATACTTTTAGACTGACAACACTGTAATATAAAAACGAGAACAAAGGAGTGTTAGTTTTGTTTACAAAATTAGTAATTGTAATGTAAATTGTTAAATGTTCTTTTCAATCTCTCTTTTAAAATAATAAATTTAAAATACTTTCATAAAAGGTAAAATCGCCTAATTCTTTAAAACCACTTCAGCTGTAAGTAAATTTGTTATTTGTTGTTTCATTGTCTGAACCATAAGAGGTTCCCAACAGTTGCAAATAGCTTAGCTGGTGGTCTAAATAAATTTAAATGGAATGAAAGTATGTCTATTGTAGGGGGAACAATGTTAATGATTGAAGAGGAGCTCACCTGTATGTGAGAGTGTTGTGGCAGGGGAGGCATGAGTCCCTGAGGACCAATTCTGACAGCCAACTGACTGTTGTAGCATGCAGTCTGGACTACAAGCCAACCCTACTCCAGGACCCCATGGACATCTTCAAGGAGACGGCATGCTACAGGAGCTCACCACTGACCAGAAAGTGTGCGTGAGGAACTACACCAAGCCTGGTGTGGGAGCTGGAAAGAGCTGAAGGAAGATTTAAAAAGGCCTATAGACCTCCCTGGCCTTCCTACGGTCTAAACTCCCCATGTGACCTGCTACACCCCGATGCCAAGAGTCTCTCAGTGAGATACCAAGAGTCCCTCAGTGATGGAGGCCGACCCGCTCAGCAGCCTGGAGATGACCAGACAATAGATGAGCCTGTGAACCCCCACCAATACCAACAACCTCAACCTTCAACTGAGAAGAAGACCCAGATCCCATCACCCATAAAGACAGGCATGAAATTGTCTTTTGCTCTTTCTGTTTTTTTTTATTAAATATTTAGAGTTTAAAAAAAATGAACGTAATATATATTCATTATAAAACCTCAATAATTTTAAGCATTTTTTAATTTTTATTAAAAGGCTCTCAGAGTTCGCTCATAGGGGGCAGTATGGTTTGAACCGTAGAGGGCGCCAAATTTTTTTAAAAAGTGGCATTTGAATTCAGGAGGAAGTAAAGGAGAGAGCTGACCGTACCGCCGGCCATTGGTCGGTGGCTTTCCCCCTACAGTAAGTCATTTTTCTATTCCATTTATATTTATTTTCGACACCAGCAATAGTCCTTCAAAGGTTTTATATATATATATATGAGGTAAGATCCTGTCAACTTTTTATGTGGCAATATAGAGATAATGTGGGGAAAGAGAAATAATCACACCACAATTTGGTAGAGGAATTCCAGACAACCAGAGAGAGAGATGGGAGAGGCCCGGGGCCGGCCCCGCCAGGCGGCCGGCCGTTCGTGTCGCACACAATCACCCAACTGTCTCCAAAGTCCCGAGGTGTTGAGTGACGGACCCCAGGATCCCCCTTGGAATGTCCTGATGTCTAAAGTGACACCCTTTAGCTGCCCATCTCTCTTTGGATTGACTGTAGGTTTGTTTTATTATTCCTAGAAGAGCATATATTATGACATATGGCCCCGTTGAAGTAGGCTGAACATGGTTTGAGTATACTTAAAGCTGGAGAAGCCAGAAATAAAGAAAATAATTTTACAGTTGAAATTAATTAAATTATGGTGACATAGTTTTATGTAAATAAAATATTGTATAGTACACAAGTAAATATTATTTACAAGCAATTTACAACACCGAAGAGTTTGATATTTAAGGGAATTTTTTATAATATCAAAGTTATAAAAGGCTATAAACAATAACATCTAATGTATTATAAGGGAAATGCTATGGAGGAGTATGAACAACGAGAAGGGGAGTCACAAACACATGATAAAATTCTGAAGGTCATTAAGACTAGGGAACTCTACACTTTAAGATATTTTTCAGGCGGACATGGCAAGGGGACACTTGGCATGGGCTTTCTAAGCTATAGATGTAGAGTACGAGAAACGAGGTTGAGGCTGGAAATTGCGTGAGCTCAGGACTGAGGTAAATATAGAACTACATACAATGTTATAATTTTGGCGAACAGAGCGAGGGGAAACTTGCTTTGGGCCATTCCACTTTATCTATGCAGTTACTCGTGTAGCGAGTCAGAGGAGAAAAGTCCCGTGTGTAGGTGAGGAAGTCGCATGGGCTTATAGTTAATTTGAGAAGATAAAATAGTTTGAGATACAAAGGTATAATATAGGCGAACATAGCAAGGGGAAACTTGCTTTGGGCCTTAATTATTTCGATACTATGAGACTTTAGTAGTTTTAACTAATTGGAGGAAAGTATGCGCGCACAGTGCCAAAAATTGGAACGAGGACGGCATTGTCCTTTACAAGTGACAAACTGCTCGGACACGAGGTGTTTGAACCATCGTGGGAGCTTGTGCCAGGCGGCCGGCCGTTCGTGTCGCACACAATCACCCAACTATCTCCAAAGTCCAGTGGTGTTGAGTGACGGACCCCAGGACCCCCCTTGGAATGTCCTGATGTCTAAAGTGACACCCTTTAGCTGCCCATCTCTCTTTTGATTGACTGTAGGTTTGTTTTATTATTCCTAGAAGAGCATATATTATGACATATATATATATTTAATTTTTTTTATTGAATATATTTCAATATTATTCCCCTTTTTTTCTCTTACATCAATTTTGTTAATAAATTTTATTAGATGAAAAAATACTAGCCTATTCATTGCACAACCTTGACACCTAATGGGTACAAAATGTAATAGATATTGTGACAACTAGCTTCAAAGGTTGGCTTTCTGCAGTCTAAAAAAAGGGGATAGCCGGGCAATAAAACAGATAAAATTTCAGTCCCTTCATATGCCTTATTTTTAATACATTTCAAAAGGATTTCCAATTATATTAAAATATCGGTAAAAATGATAAAAAAAAAACACTCAATGACAAATACACAAAAAAACAAAAATGATGGCTCAGTTCCTAGTGTGACGAAATATAGATTTACTGTACTTGTAATTTCAAACGATATATGCCTTATTTTAATACATTTCAAAAAGATTTCTAATTATATTAAAATATCGGTAAACTGATAAAAACACTCAATGGCAAATACACAAAAAACACATAAATGTTGGCTCAGTTTCTAGTGTGACGAAATATAAAACCAATACACTTACAACTTAGAACGATATATGCATATATGGTAATTTAAACCAACAACCCTATATTGTATAATATTTATAACAAGATTGTCATGTTGTATATAGAAACACGTCTATAAATAATTATACGCATGATTGACATGTGTCATTGCATCACCATATGTAATGTACTTTGTACAAACTGAGGATAAATAAATAAAACTATGTAATAGATTAAGAGCTGAGTTTGATTGAGCAAGATTGAGAAGTTCAAAAGCGTCTAAAATCGAGATAGAAAACAACCCTAAAAAGGAATTTGGCAGCCTGTTGCCATCAAGGTCAAAGGGTGCAGAATGCCGCAGACGTTCAAAGTCCAAATTCTCACATGTCTCCCCCACCCCCCTCCTCGGGAATGGTATATAAAAACCTCGGTTTTAGCCCTACCTAGACAGTAACTTCACCATCGGCGTGAGCCCTTTTTGGATGCAGCCAGGTCCACCTCATCGACCATGTAAAACAGTAAGAAACCTTCTTTCTCCATCTAGCTCTTAGCTCGACTCCTATCTGTTCATGGAACTTCCCTACTACAACTGTGTCTCTTCGTTTTTTGTGTGTGGACATTCCCAAGCTTTCCACTCTGCCTCGACCATGACTGCCTGAACTCTGTGAAAACTGTTGAAGGTCTTCCAAAGTGCAGAGAGGTACTGGAAAACTCTCCACGCCGTGACTGTACCTCTCGGTTACTACAGGTTTGACCCTCCGCAGCTTATAGCGAGAGTCGACAGGATACCTCATCACAGATAAGTCAACAGGACCTCTCATATCACATATACATGTTAAAAAAAAAACTTCTGAAGTTGATTCATATGTTTAACACTTTGTTTATATGTAGGCATATGTGTGTTGTTTTATAAGTGGGATTATCTAGGGAAGAACCATTAGGTAAATAAAATTCTTTTGATGATTATCAGAATTCTTAACATTTTTGTTTAAGATATATGTATGTTTAATTTGTTATGAAACACTAAAGACACACACTGATGAAAAACATATGTGGGATTTTATTATATCTAAAATCTTCCTATATCATGAGATAAAAAAAGAAATAAAATAATAGTGAAAGGTTCCATCCTATGCAGGCAAATTTTTTGCTTCTAATTTCATTGATGTATATGAATCGAAAGAAAAAAAATATTTTAATTTTTGCGTTAGTAAATAAAAAATTTCAAACGTGTTATATAGTCGAGGCCATACCTCTATAAAAGCTTAATATATTATACCTAAAAAAATAAAGAAAAACCTACTAAATGCGACAGGAAATCTCTCTATTCTATAAGCGGGCTTTTTAGCCCACATGAATCAAATTTAGTAGGATTGTTCACTTACCATTTAGCTCTATACTCACATATCTTTCTATACCTCATCCATCAAGTCTACGCTTCTCCTTTTTTGTTCTCGTAAACGGCCGATTCCCAACTGACTTTTTTTTTTAAAAATCCCCTGCATGACCAAAAAGATTTTTATCTCTTTTACAGAGTGAGTGAAATATATTTTTTCATAGAATAATTTCGAAATTAAAAATAAAATTGTATCCTTTGGAAATAAAAAAAAGGAATTTAAATTAATAATAAAAAATAAAAATAGAGACGATTCCTTGAAAAAATTTAATGTAGTATTTTTGTTTTAAATTCTATTGCTATCTTTGCGATATCTCATTTATTTAATATATATTTAATTTATTAAATATATTTATTGAATTTTCAACGTGTGTGTGGTAATTTAAGAAATCCTATTGATTTTAACCTTTCACTATATATAAGGAAAAGGAATGAAAAATGGCACATAAATTTATTTAATGTACATATTTACACTATGTACACCATTACTGCTGTGGGCTTCGGGTACAGAAAGCTCAAAGCTCGTCCAGGTTCTCCATCTGGAAAACAAAGACTTCGGCAAGGCACTGTAAATATATGATATAAGATGTTTACATCATTGTTGGGTTCGTTTGGTGAAAAACGGCCCACCAATAGTTGTTTCGAATACATATAATTTGCATTATTTTCTTCTTTGTTACATTCATTTAATTTAATATTTTTGTGTTTATTTCTTTTGATTAAATATTCAAATATATATAAATAAATATAATAATAAATATATATAACAATAAATGTTTTCTTTATTCGTTTCACTAAAGTTATTGCAAATGGCGACAAGGATCTGAGGATCTAAGCGTAAGTACCCAAAAAAAGAATTTGTTTTTGGATTAAATATTTTGATACTCTTGCAAATGGCTCGTTTCCAATTTAGTGAATTTAATGAAGAGGTTGAAAGTTTTAGCAAGTTCTTTGAACGTTTAGAACAATTTTAAATTTTGGAAGACGCTAGCGAGGACAAAAAGAAGGCGTATCTCCTGACACTAATTGGAGCAAAAGCCTATGAGGTTTTAAAAAAACTTATGCAGTCCAGAACTACCGAAAAATATGATCTTTGAGGAACTTACTGAAAAATTAAATACTCATTTTTCCCAAAAACGTTCGATTATAGTCCAGTGGCCCATTTTTTTAAAAGGATGCAAGAAAAGGAAGAAAGTGTTTCGCAGTATTTGGTAGCGATTAAGCGGTTGGCAGCAACTTGTGAATTTGGGAACTTTTTGGAGGACTCTCTGAGAGACAAGTTTGTGTGCGGATTAAGCGATTCAAGAATCCAAAAGAAAATTTTGTCTGAGGGAGATGTTTCCTTGGCTCGGGTGATGGAAATTGCTTTGTCCATGGAGGCGGCAGAACAGAATATTAAATTATTTCATGCAGGGGAATTGGAAAAAAAGCGTGGATAAGTTGCGCATTGAAATGCAAAGAGAATCGAAAAATGGAAAAAGAAAATGCAAACATTGTGGAAATTTGCATAGAGACTCTTGTAGATTCAAGGACGCAGTGTGTTTCAAGTGCAGAAAAAAAGGTCACATTGCCACAGTATGTAGGAATCATGAAGTATATCTTATTAGGGAACAGGCGAGCCAACAGAATAGGATACATCAGATGGATGATCAGGGAGAGAGGAGGAATTGATCCAAAAAATTACATGCATGAGGACACCACACGATTATAGAATAAATACTACAACAAGTGACCTTCCCTATACCATAAGATTGAAAGTCGAGGAAAATTTTATATATTTTGAATTGGATACGGGAAGTTGTCTAACCTTGATATCGGAGAATGATGTCAAGAAGTATCTTCCAAATGCACAGTTAAAAACTATTGGAATGATCGTCGAGACATATGAAGGGACAGTAGTACCAATTCTGGGCGAAGTTATCGTTAAGGTGGAATTTCAGGGCAAGACTTCAATGCTTCGAGCAGTAGTAGTCAAAGGTGAAAAAAGGCCCTGCTGGAGAGAGAATGGATAAATTTGTTGAAAATTGATTATTTTGCGGTGAACCAGATACCTTCGAAAATTGCTATTGATGAATTTTTGAAAGAGCACCAAGTTTTGTTCAATGACACAGCAAAGCCCATTAAAGGATTCACATTTTCAATGAATATTCGTGACGTCAGCCCAATATTTCATAAGGCTCGACCGGTGCCTTTTGCGTTTAGAACGGTGCCTTTTGCGATTAGAATGGCGGTTACAGAAGCTTTAGAAAATATGGTGACAAAGGGATACTTATATAGGGTGAGGAGTAGCCAGTGGGCAACTCCAGTAGTAGTGGTACCAAAAAAAAAAAAAAAGGAAATGAGAATTTGCTGTGATTTTAAGGTAACTTTGAACAGATACTTGGATACAGCAGCTTATCCGCTCCCCACTCAGCAAGACTTGTTTGCTATTTTGGCCAATGGGGAAATATTTCTCAAAATTAGATTTGAGCAGCGCTTGCCTGCAACTAGAGGTGGCAACGAGCACCCAGCCATTTTTAACTATCAACACACATAAGGGACTTTTCAGGTTCAGGAGAATGCCTTTTGGGCTGGCTAATGCCCCTAGTTATTTCCAATCTGTTATGGATAGGGTTCTGGCTGGAATAGAGGGCGTAATTTGCTATATTGATGATTGAATGGTGTATTGCCTTGTTATAAATAAGAAGATACTCTTACCTTAATGATTATATCTTTAATCTTATTTATTTAACTATTTACAAGGTAATTATTACACTTATAACAATCACAGCTATGGCTGAACTTTCGCCAGCCTAAGGTAAACAAAACAGTTCTAATGTGATGATGATCACCTTCCCGATGAATCCGCCAGGTTGCCAGGTCGTAACTTATTCTCAACACATCTCCCCCTTTTCTTCTAGAGGTTTAGCCTGGCGGCTTTATCACGCGTCCACTCCTGGTCTTTACTGGTTCCTGTATCTCTGGAATGTCCTCGGTTCACTGTCACAAGTAGTGTTGTCCCCAGTAGATGTGAAGCACTGACTCATCTCAGGAGACTCCATCTCTTCATCTCCCATGTCAATCTTTTCACCCTGTGGGTTTGGTAGTAGGTGGAATATATTTCTTCTTAAAATTCCTTCTGGAGAGTTGACTATATAAGATCTTTGACTTCCAGCGTCTTCGAGTACCACACCGGGAACTCTCAAGTCTTTCACCCATACTCTAGTTCCTTCATCCAGATGGGGCAATTCTCTTGCACGATGATGTATATCAAAATTGGTTTTCTTTTTGTGCCGTTGATTTTTTTCTCTCTTTTCTAAATTTTCAAGATCAGGTATTCTTGACTGGAGTTGAACTGGTGATATCGGCACAGTTGTTCTGAGTTTCCTGTTCATGCATAGTTCAGCAGGGCTGTACCCATTTTCCAATGGAGCGGTTCGATAACCAAGAAGAGAAAGATATGGATCTCTTCCTTTCTTCAATTGGTTTTTGATATTCTTCACCATCGATTTGACGAAGCCATTGCTTTGAGGAAATCTGGGACTAGATGTTATGTGGTGGAAACCGTATTCTTTTGCAAACTTTTTGAATTCTAACCCAAACTGTGGTCCGTTATCTGATCTAACCTCTTCGGGTGTTCCATGGCGAGCAAAACTTGACTTGCAATGCATAATTGTTGAATGTGTTGTTTGATCCTCCAGCAATGCCAACTCTGGGAATCTAGAGTAATAGTCTGCAATTAGAAGATAGTATTTGCCCTTTAAGTAAAAATGGTCGATTCCCACTTTCTCCCATGGCCTGCTTGGGAAATCAGAAACAATTAATGGCTGCTGGGGATTAGATCTTTCTTCAATACAATTTGGGCAGTTCCTCACAAGTTCTCCAATTTCTTGACTGATTCTGGGCCACCACACAGATGATCTGGCACGGCCTCTACATTTTTCGATGCCAAGATGACCTTCATGGAGGCTGTTTAGAACCTTTTATCTGAGGGACTTAGGAATGTAAATCCTAGAATTTCTCATTAGAAGACCATCTATGACAGACATTTCATATATGAGAAACCAAAAGGCCTTTGCTTCTGCAGAAAGCTCATTCTTTGTAGGCCAGCCCTTTTCACAATAGTCCTTTATTTCTCTACACTCTCTCTCTTCATTTTGATATTTCCAGATTTCTTTCATATTTTCATCCTTGAATGGAGGACATGAAGTGATCTGTTGAACTAAAACTACAGATTTCATTCTCCAAATCTTTCTCATGCGATATCTTAATTGGGCTTCTCGACAAAGCATCGACAACAACAATGTCCTTGCCTGGCGTGTGATGAATGCTATATGAGTAGCGCATCATCCGAAGTCGTAGTCGCTGTATGCGTGATGTCATTTCATCTAGATTTTTGGTTGAAAATATTGGAATGAGAGGTTTATGGTCAGTTTCAATGGAAAATGTATTTCCCATCAGATAGTCTTAAAATCTTTTACAGGCCCAAACTATTGCTAGAGATTCTTTCTCAATTTGAGCCCATCTCTTTTCAGTTGCAGACATAGTCCTGGAGGCATATGCAACTGATTTTTGGTATCCATCTTCAGATTTTTGTAAAAGCACTGCTTCTAGTCCATATGAAGAGGCATCTGCAGACACTGTAGTCGGTAGATTGGGGTCAAAAAGTGTTAGTGTTGGAGAAGTTGAAAGAAGTTTATTCACTTTTTCAAATGCTTCCTCCTGAGCACTATCCCATCTCCAATCATTTCTCTTTACTAGGAGTTGATTAAGTGGGTAGAGGTTAGTTGAAAGGTCTGGTATGAATTTACCTGTGAAGTTCACCATTCCCAGGAATCTGCGCACTTCAGAAATGCTTGAAGGTGATGGAAACTCCCTGATGGCCTGGACTTTGTTTGGATCAGGTAGCACTCCTCTTTCTGTAATCAGGTGACCAGGAAATTTGATTTCCTTCACTGAGAAAATGCATTCATCTTTATTCAGGGTCAGTCCTGAATCTTGAAGCTTCCTAAGGACGCATCTTAACCTTTCATCATGTTCTTCTTGTGTAGCTCCCCAAATCACAATGTGGTCCATGTGACAATTTACTCCAGATTGGCTCTCCAGTAGATTGCTCATCTTTCTTTGGAATACCTCAGGTGCAGAAGAAATTCCAAAGGGTAGCCGTTTGAATCTGTATCTGCCAAATGGGGTCAGGAAGGTTGTAAGGCTAGATGATTCCTCTGACAAGGGTATCTGCCAAAACCCACTGTTGGCATCCAGTTTTGAAAACAATTTAGCTCCTCCCATTTGTGCCAAGGTATATTCCACTGATGGAATTGGATAATGTTCTCTTTCAACAAACTTGTTTAGAGCTGTCAGATCTACACAAATCCTTAGATCATTAGAAGACAGTTTGGGCACAATGACCATTGGAGCACACCAATCCGTTGGTTGCTCAACTTTTTCAATTACTCCTTTTTCAACCATTTGATCAAGTTATTCTTTTGTTTTATTCAAAAGTGGAATGGGCATACTTCTGGGAGTATATATAGCATGAGGCTGTGATTCATCCTTCAATTTAATTGTGTAGCTCCCTTGGAGTGTTCCGAGTCCTGGGAAAAGCTTTGGATATTCTTCAAAAGGATTAAGCAAATTCCTTTTCTCAATTGACTGAAGTCTTTTGATTAGGTTTAGAGATTCACTGGCTTTTCCGCTCAAGAGTGGTTGCATTAGTTGAAGAACAACAAATATTTCTCCAGGGATGCTTCTCCCATCTTTTTCTATCAAAGCTGTGAATTTTCCCATTACATGCAATTTAACCTGTCTGGGTCCTAAAAGTTGAATATCAGGTTTGCATAACTTCTTGTGAGCAAAATTTTTAAAATAAATCTCTTGGGGTATTATATTTACATCCGATCCTGTATCCATTTTAAAAAGCATTTTAATCTTATCTACTTTTACATGAACCTTCCAATCATTTGAGTTTTGTCCATTCTCATAGATATTACCAACAAAATGGTAGTCATCACCTTGGGTGACTTGTCCTACTGTCTCATTGTAGCACACCTTTGCAAAATATCCTACCTTTTTACATTTATGGCATTTAACTTCTTTGCTGGGCAGTCTTTATATGGATGGAATTTTGAAGCACCACATCTTATACATCCAGATTTTTCAGGCTTGCTCCACTTCTGAAATTTACTTTTCTTTGAAGCGTCTCTTTTCCCATTTGTAGAATTGAACCTTCTTGGTGGTAACTTTTTTTCATAGACTTGGTCTACATTGGCAGCCTGTGTTGTTGTTGATCGAAGAATAGTCTGTTGTTGCTTCACACATTCTGTCTGGCAAGCAGCTTGGATAGCTCTTTCCAAGGTCAAGTTAGGCTCTAGTTGCAACTTCTCTGAAAGTTGCAGATTTTTTACTCCTACAACTATTCTATCTCTAATAATTTCTTCTTTCAGAGATCCATAGTGACAATTTTCGGCCGCTTTGTGAAGCACTCTTATGTATTCCTCGACAGCTTCTCCATCCTGCTGATATCTACGATTAAATTGTGCTCTTTCAAAGACGACGTTTCGTTTACCTATAAAGTGCTCTTCAAATTTCTTAACAACTGTTTCATAATTGTTTATTTCTATTTCAGTTATATTGAATGATATTAGAGCATCTTCGGCTTTTTCACCTAATATGTAAATTAGAGCATTTACCTGCTCTTCCTCCTTTTTCGATTTTAATTCCGACGCTTTTCTAAAGCGTTCAAATCTTTTAATCCAATTCGGCCATTTATTTGGATTATTAAAATTAAATTGTTCTGGAGGATTTATATTTTGCATTCCTTTTCTTTTTTTTTTCCGTTATGCAAAAATAATCCCTTTTTTATTTACTAGTAATTAGATTAGGCTTAGGGTACTATCGCCAATTCGCTGCCACCATGTATGGTGTATTGCCTTGTTATAAATAAGAAGATACTCTTACCTTAAGGATTATATCTTCAATCTTATTTATTTAACTATTTACAAGGTAATTATTAAACTTATAACAATCACAGCTATGGCTGAACTTTCGCCAGCCTAATGTAAACAAAACAGTTCTAATGTGATGAGGATCACCTTCCTGATGAATCCGCCGGATTGCCAGATCGTAACTTATTCTCAACACAATGATGTCCTCATAGCTACAGTTTCAGTGGAGAAACACTTAGCTGTATTGAAAACTGTGTTTCTGTGTTTGGAAAAATACATAATTAAACTGAAGAAGGATAATGGAAATTTCTGCAAAGAGAAATCGAGTATTTGGGCCATCTTATCAAGGAAAATGGCATCCGACCTTTGGATCACAAGGTGCAAGCTTTAGAGAAGTCCAAGAGTCCGACAAACATCTCTGAGTTGAGGTCATTTCTTGAATTGGTGAATTATTATGGAAAATTTATTCCAAATCAACAGGATCTATTGAGGCCTCTTCACGAGCTGCTTCATAAAGAGAATTGCTGGAGCTGGCCCAAGGAGTGTGAAGAGGCTATTGATAAGTGCAAGAGTAGCATTACCTTTGAGAGGGTTTTAGTTCCGTACGACACCACATTGCCTTTGTTTTTGGCCATGGATGCATCCCAGATTGGAATTGGCGCGGTTCTGTCTCATGTCATCTGAGGCCAGGAAAGACCGATCATGTTTGCCTCTCGGACCCTATCAGGAGCCGAGCGCAACTATTCTCAGATTGAGAGGGAAGCTCTCGCAATAATTTATGGAGTGACCAAATTCCATCAGTTTATTTATGGGAGACGTTTTACCCTGATAATGGATCATAAGCCACTAGTGTCTATTTTAGGCCCAAAATCGGGAATTCCTACTTTATCAACTTCGAGATTACAGATATGGGCTATAATTCTGTCTGCTTATACCTACGATATCAAGTTTAAAAAACTCAAGATCATGGAAATGCAGATCTTCTAACACGTCTTCCAATTGAGAGTGGGGAAATTTCGAGACTGGATAACATTTATGCACTGTCCTACATGGAGCATTTGCCAATCACGGCTGAAGAAATTAGAATTGAAACTCAAAAGGATGAAGTGCTAGCAATAGTGGAGTGCTATACCCAGCATGGCTGGCCTGAGAGGGTGCCAGACCACCTCAGACCTCACTTTCAGAGAAAACTGGAGCTGACTGTGGACGGAGAGTGTCTATTGTGGGGGATGCGGGTAATTATTCCTTCCTCTCTCAGACCAAACTTGTTGAGTTGCTTACACGAGACCCATTCAGGGATGAGCAAAATCAAGTCTGTGGCAAGGTCTCATTTCTGGTGGCCGAATCTAGACAATGAGATTGAGTTCCTGGTAAACAGGTGTAGAAACTGCCAACAGGTTCAAGATGGCCCAAATAGAGTGAAGTGGCAACCTTGGATTTGGGCAGTTAGACCCTGGCAGCGAATCCATATTGATTATGCAAACAAAGATAACATCAATTTGCTAATTGTCGTGGATAGTAATTCTAAGTGGGTCGAGGCATTCCCAATGAGAGAAATAACCTCAGCAAAAACAATTGAGCCTTTAAGACGACTTTTTCTTTTATGGTTTACCAGAAGAAATAGTGTCAGATAATGGCCCTCAGTTTAAGGTAGTGATATGAATTTTTTTTTTAAATAATGGAATAAAACAAACACTGATTCCTGCTACCATCCTCAGAGCAATGGCCTGGCAGAGAGAGCTGTCAAGATTATAAAAATGGCGTTAGACAAAAATAAAAGAAAACCTGGGGATACCATTCAGGACACGCTATCAAAAATTTTGCTGACATATTGTAGCACCCCTCATGAAACAACCAAGAAGACTCCGTTAGAACTCTTTATTGGGCGTTCCCTTAGAACCAGACTATCAATTATACATCCAAATCTGGAATCAAGAGTAAAGGAGCAGCAGGCCAGGCAAATGAATACGACCACGGATTTCAACAAGATGAGTTTGGAATAGATGACATGGTTGGGTCTCGAAATTTTAGAGGCGGTGATCGATGGATTCCAGGCAGAATAGTAGGGAGAAAAGGATCCCGAAACTATACAGATTTAATACACGGACAGGTCAAAAGTTATCATAGAGATCAAATAAGGAAGAGGTGGGAGAATGGTGGAGATGAAGATCGACAATATGGACGCCAAAGAGAAGAAACTGTTATGATCGCTCCTGAGGCTGATATTGTGAAGCTCAATTTTTCTGATGTATATATAATCTATTTTACTTGTGGCTTCAAACGATGTATGTCTCTAACTCTGATGCACTTCAAAAAAATTTCTAATAATATTGAAAATGTCGGAGAAAATGGTAAAAACACACAATGGCAGACACACAAAAAACACAAAACCAATATAAGATTAATAGAATTATAAACGCTTAAAAACTTCGTTCAAACCATATGCAAAATTAATTCTGATCTAGAAAATTTGAAAATGAAATAAAATTCCACATAAAAAGAGAAAAAGTAATAATGTGGCATTTGACTTTTAGACCAACGTTTCTTTTTTTTTTCATAAATTCAACATATGAGAATCTTAAAATTTGTATAAAGGATTTTGAGGCTGACTCAACAATCATCTTTACAACTTGAGTTCCTATTGTAAGGTTACCACTTGTGAACATAAAAACATCAAGATATGCATGTATAAATATTTTTATACTTATTTATATAACAAACATCTTAAAATAAAGAAATGGGCTACTCAAATTACTAACTATATTAAATTTCCTACATACACATACATACGTATCTTGATGTTTATTTATATATATATATGGAGTTTTAGTCTACCCGATACAAATCATACCAACAAAAAAAAAAAAGAAAACTCTAAAGCTTACCAGCATATTTAACATTTTTGTTTAGGTATAGACATATGTATTTGTTTTATAAGCGGGATCGCCTAAAGGAGAACCATTGATTGAATGACAACCTTAACAAATTTGTTCAAAATAGATATATATATTTATTTCAGTATGAGATACTACAGACACACATCAAAGTATGTAAATATGTGGAATTTACTATATCCAAACTTTTTAATCAACCGTCCATCAGAAGGCAATTAGTAATAGAGGCGGAAATTTTTCTAAGTCACGGAAATAAAAAAAATAAAAATACGAGGGGCATCCAATAAATAAGTTTCCCTATTTTTTTTTTCGGCGAACGAAACGTTGTAAAAATTAGTTAGTAGGTAAGAAATGGTCACTAGGATGCGTTGGAAGCTGGTGACCTTTCAAAATCACTCTACTCGTACGCGCAAGTCCGTAGCGCTTCAGTTTCCATGGAGCTACCACTGGTGAACGTGTCCACTTGCGAACTCCGTTCTGTAATTCGTTTTTTCACAGCGAAAAATGAAACTGCGGTCAATATTCATCGCAATTTAGTGTCAGTGTATGGTGAAGGATGTATGAGCATCCAAATGGTTCGCCGATGGCGTTCATGGTTCTTGGAAGGACGGCAAAACGTGCATGATGACGAGCGAAGCGACAGGCCCGTTACTGCTACGGACAATGCAGCCGTGGCTGCTGTTCGGAATGTGGTGGAAGCAAATCGCCGCGTCACCATTGACGAAATAATGATTCGACTGCCTCCTGGAATCAAAATTGGATGCTCTTCGATTAGAACAATCATGTCAGATGTTTTGAATTTGAATTGAAAACAGGCGGAGGCGAACCACTGGCTACGAAGACAGGACACGGCTTGGTACAACAATGGTATCAAAAAATCGCTACAACGGTACCAAAAATGTTTGGACAGAAATGGTGATTATGTAGAGAAGTAGTCTATGAGTTGTATAATGAAAATAAAATAACTGCATAATTGTAAATAAAGTTGTTTATTTGTTACAAAATAGGGAAACTTATTTATTGGATGCCCCTCGTAAGTTCAAAAAATATCTTTTGTAGGCAAATTTCTGCTTCTAATTTCATTGACATATATACAGTGGTACCTCGACATAGGAGCGCCCCAACATATGAGTTTTTCGAGATACGAGCCGACGAGCAAGTGATTTTTTGCTTTTAGTTACGAGCGAAATTCGAGATACGAGTTCGGTTCGGTAGTAACAAGCAGTTACGCCATCACGATCAGTTAGCAGCGTGCTTCCGCTGTGATAAGTTGTGTTTTGTGTTCGCGTTTTATGTTGCGTTTACATTTACAGTTTTAGTTCATTTATTTTTATAACCATGGATCGGAAGAAAGTTTGTAAAAAGTCAAGTGCTAAGAAAAAGATGATGAGTATTGAATTAAAACGTGAAATTTCTACAAGTGAGATAAAGGAGATCTTAGGAATGTGGGAGAGAGTTTCACAGTTCGCGGAAAAAAAAACACCCAGAAAAAGTTGCAACAGGTCGTGCATCTGACCTTTTTAATGACCCTTGCCTAACTCATTTCCGGAACATTCTGAGAGGGAGGAAGAAACAAACCTCCTTGGACATGTTTTTTTCTAAAAGGCCTACAGATGAAAGCGAGAAAAATGTAGCGAAAAAGGCAAAGACCAGTGAGAATATCTAATTTATTTCTTTACATTCTCTTGTTTTTGTGCAATAAATATTTGATATTTATAAATACGTTTTTATTATTTAAAACAACGTAACAAAAATAACTGGGGTGACATTTTGAAGGTTGGAACGGATTAATGGTAGTTCAATTGTTTTGTATGGGGAAATTTGCTTCGAGATACGATACGAGTAATTCAAGATACGAGAGCAAAATAAAGTTCAAGACCTGTTATGTAGACAAGGTTAAGCCTCTAAAAAAAAAACTTTAAGATGCTATACCTAAAAAAAAAACTTATTAAATCCTAGGGAAAATTTCTTTGAAATTTCTATTCAATAAACGGGCCTGAAGCCCATATGAATTAATTTTAGCAGGATTTTTCGCTTACCTTCCAGGTTTATACTCACACATCTTTCAAGATTCAACAGTCAGGTCCCGCTTTCCACCGTTCTCCTCAACGACCGTTTTTCAACTGATTTTTTTATTTTTAAAACCCGCGTGACCCAAAAAATTTTAATCTCTTTTTACAGAGTGAGTAAATATATTCTTTCGCAGAATAATTTAAAAATAAAATAAAACTTATCTTTAAAAAAAGAATTTGAATTAATAATTAATAAAATATAAAAATAGAGATGATCCTTGAGAATTTTAATGCAGTAAAATTTTTTTCTGAAAAAATTCTATTGCTATCCTTGAGATACCTAATTTATCAAATATATTTAATCTATTAAGTACATTTAATAAAATTTCAATGTGGTAATTTAAGAAATCCTATTGCCTTTAAATTTCCACAATATATTGTTACATCATGATTAATGGCGTATTTCTTATATTAGTTTTAATATATTTGAAATTTAAATTATATATTTATTTATTTTTATATAAAATATTCTATGATATTTATTTAAAACAGATTATTAATTTATCATCATTTGTATTTAGGTACACTGTGACTTCACTTCTCTCTTTGATGTGAGAAAATAAATAAAGGATTCTGGTGGCTACTTAAAGAAGACTTATCTCGTTATTCCCTTTTATAAATTTGTAGGATGGTTGAAACACGCTCTGGTAAGATGCAAGACCCAGCACAGGAGAGAATCCAGGCTGAAGAGTCTGCCAAGCCGCAACCTGGTGTAACAATTGGTAGAGATGCTAGTTCCGACCCAGTTGTCCTGAATCCCAACATCGACATCCCCAAGTATGATGGAACGGAAGACCCTCGCCCATGGATTGAATCTCTTGAAGAAATTGGCTTCCTGTACCATTGGGCAGACTACATTATCTCTCGTTATGCCGCCATGAACATGACGGGAAGCGCTAAAACCTGGTTGAATTTACACAAAGCTAGTTTCACGAGCTGGGAAAATATTAAAATCCGCCTCATTCAGGATTTTTCTTTGGACGCGAATAAAGAAGAACTTAGAATGAAGCTCAACAGAATGCAACACTGGAATGAACCAGCAATCAGGTTCGCGGAAGACATTCTAGTGTTGTGCAACAAGGTTGACCCCGCAATGGAAGAAGAAACAAAAATTGAACATGTTATTGGAGGACTGAAAAAAGAGTACTCATTCGCGCTCTACCTGAACCCTCCTAAAACGACCGATGACCTTCTTGTCGTGTGCAAGAAAATGGATTATTTTGAAAAGAAGTATCGGGAACGTGTGGAGAAATCCAGAAACCTATATAACGGTCCACGCTATTCTAGACCCCAACAACAATCGAGGTACGTGCCGCCGACTGCCGCACGAAACTACCAGACCACTTCCAGGCCCCAAGCCCCTGTTTCCAATAATTACAAGAACGACTCCCCTCCTACTCCCAGACAGTATCGAAACAACTTCCCCCAGCCCTCTACCCCTAGACGTCCTTATAATCCTAACTTTGTGCCGAAACCAAACCTTCAGAGAAACACCTACAATAAAAGCCAAGAAGTGAGCAAAAATAGGACGGAAGATGGAAGACCAATCTGCTTTAAATGTAACAAGCCAGGGCACGTGGCCCGTTATTGTAGGGTTAAGTTTATAAGAATCCTAGAAGAGGATCCAGCAGATACCCAAGAGAAGGTCGAAGAGAATTGCCAAATGAATGAAATATCAGAGAAATCAGGACCTCGGCTTTATGCTGATGTATGTCATAGCACACAGACAAATATTCCTACCCGGAATAGATATTCCGTGTTGGAAGATTTAAACTAAGCGTCGCGCCTGAATCTGTCAATCAAAGCAAGTCGACCATAAACGGAATCAAGAAGTTGGACCCTAAATACAAATTAAAAATTAATGTGGACAAGATAGGGACTTTTGAAGCTTTGGTTGATACAGGTGCTGACCTCTCAGTGGTCGACCTCAGAACGGCCCTCGATACAGGCCATGGTATAAGTAAACTCGCAAAAATTTGTGCAGGACCCGATGGAAAAAAATTGGACATGGTAGGAAGTATATTTTTAAATATAAAAATTGATGACGAAACATTATCACACAACTTTGTGATATTGAAAACGCATTTACGGACATTAATTCTTGGGAGAGATTTCCTTAAGAAAATGAACGCAAAAATAGATTGTAAGCAAGAAACTATAAAATATGATTTGACGAATAATCATGACGAAATCAATTTTGAAATGTTGAAAATAAAGAGTGCCAAGGATTCCATTGTACCGGAATGTTCCATGAAATTGATCAAGGCATTGGTAGAAACAGAGGATGGAGAATATATTATCGAGGAGAGCAGCAAAATGTTTCAAACAAATGGACTTCGTCTAGCAAGAAGCTTGATCAATGTTATAAATAGGGAAACACACATCTGGATAACTAATCCGTATCCTCGACCTTTAAAAATAATGAAAAACCAAACATTGGCTTTTGGAAGTAGTCCAGCGAAAATAAATGTGAGTCGAGAAAGAGAGGTAGAAAAGAACGAAGAACCTAGATTCCAAATAAACGAAAATCTTTCACCAAAGGAACAGAAGGAGTTAAAACAAGTTTTAGAAAGGTATGGAGATCTTTTTTCATCGAGATTAGGGAGAACCAATTTGGCAAAACATCGGATAGACACAGAAGACGCGAAGCCAATTAAACACAAGCCTTACCGGGTAAGTGCTAAAGAACGAGATATTATAAAAGAGCAAATTGACGAGATGCTTACAGAAGGCATAATTAGGCCATCTTCTAGCCCCTGGTCTTTTCCAGTAATATTGGTCAAGAAGCGAGATGGTAAATACAGATTTTGTGTGGACTACAGAAAACTGAATAATGTGACAGTAAAAGATGTCTATCCGATCCCTAGAATAGACGAAGTTATGGATACTCTCCAAGGATCTACACCCTTCTCAGCAATAGACCTCAGATCTGGATATTGGCAAGTTGAAGTCGAAGAAAGAGACAAAGAGAAAACAGCTTTCACTACAGCGCATGGATTATATGAATTCAACGTGATGCCTTTTGGACTTTGTAACGCGCCTGCTACCTTTGAGAGAAATATGGAGAATATGCTTGGAAATCTGAGATGGCAAATTTGTTTGTGTTATCTGGATGATGTTATCATATATAGCCCGGATTTTCCAACGCACCTCAAAAGACTTGAAGCTGTTTTTAGATGTTTTCGTGAATCTAATTTAAGGTTAAACGACAAAAAATGCCGATTTGCTTTTGAAGAATTGGAGATTCTCGGCTATATAACGAGCAAACATGGTATAAAACCCGCGGAACATAACATCAAAGCTGTCAGAAATTTTCCTCGACCCAAAAAGGTCAAAGAAGTACAATCCTTTTTGGGAATGTGTTCATATTATAGAAAATTTATCAAAGACTTTTCAAAAATTGCTGACCCTTTGACCAACCTTATAAAAAAAAGTGTATCATTTACCTGGACAGAAAGACAAGAGGAAGCGTTTCAAACCCTAAAAACAGCACTATTAAGTCCACCAATTTTAGGTCACTTCAATCCAAATTCACCTACTTATGTTCATACTGATGCGTCCAACATCGGCATAGGTGCAACACTTGTCCAAGACATCGGTGGTGAAGAGAAGGTGATCTCATATTTGAGTCGTACCCTAAGTAAAGCGGAGCAAAATTATTCAACCACTGAAAAAGAATGTCTGGCCGTTGTCTGGTCAATGTCAAAATTACGACCCTACCTTTATGGAAGACACTTTAAAATAGTAACAGACCATCACGCCTTATGCTGGCTCAAAAACTTGAAGGATCCAACAGGTCGATTGGCAAGATGGGCATTGAAAATTCAAGAATATGACTTCGATATAATACATAAATCGGGAAAGAAGCATCTGGACGCCGATGGCTTATCTAGGGGGCCCTTACCAGAAACTGATTGGGATGAGGATTTTGAAAGGCTATTTTTAAATCAAATAACAGACGAAGAGGATAAATTTATCGAAAGTGTTAAGAAAAACCTTAATGGAAGCAGGCGATCAATTGCGCAAAACTTTAAAGAAGAAGATGGATGCCTCTTTAAGAAAAACCCGAACCCTGAAGGCAGGGCGTGGTTGCTTGTGGTTCCAGAGAATAAAAAGAGAGAAATTATGAAAGAATATCACAATCATATGTCGAATGGCCATCTGGGCGTCGCCAGAACCATGTACCGAATAAAGAGTAAATACTTTTGGCCATCCATGCTAAAGGATGTCTCAGAATTCGTTAGGACGTGTCACCTTTGCCAAAGTAGGAAAGGCTCAAACCAATTACCTTCTGGACTACTACAGCCCATCCCCCCAGCCAACTTTCCTTTCGAAAGAATTGGAATTGACTTTGTTGGTCCACTACCATCTACGAAAAACAGGAAAAAATGGATAATCGTGCTGTCGGACTACTACACTAGATATGCAGAAACAAGAGCAGCCTCGGAAGCAACAGTGAAAGAAGTTTCTAAATTTCTAGTAGAGGATATTTTTCTTCGGCACGGAGCCCCACAATATCTTATTAGTGACAGAGGCTCTCAATTTACCAGTAATTTAATGAAAGAGGTGATGAAAACGTGCAAGATTAAACATTGCTTCACAACGAGCTATCATCCCCAGACTAATGGATTGACAGAGCGGTTAAATAGAACATTGATCAATATGCTCAGTATGTATGTGAACACTGATCAGAAAAATTGGGACGAAATACTCCCATTCATCACTCACGCTTACAATACTACAATTCAGGAAACCACAGGATATTCTCCCTTTTTCCTGATGTTTGGAAGAGAACCCACGTCTCTTTTGGACGACAGGAATATCTCGGTGGACATTGACAAAGATGATTATGATGAATACATAAAACATCACTTAGACAAAATAAACAGAACAAGAAAATTAGTTATTAACAACACAATAAAGACTCAAGAAAGAATGAAAAAGAACTATGACAAGAAACACATGGAAAGAAGCTACGAACCAGGAGAATTAGTAGCAGTTTGGACACCAATTAGGAAAATAGGAAAGTGTGAGAAACTACTGAGAAAATATTTTGGCCCATATAGAATATTAAAGAAGCTGTCCAACGTAAATTACTTAATTGAACCAAAAGATAATCCTGGCCAAGACCCATTGATTGTCCATGTCTCAAGAATCAAACCCTATTTTGAAAGAATTGATGAGGTCAATCACGAGGACGTGACGACCTCTGGAGAGGGGGAAGTGTTACATCATGATTAATGGCGTATTTCTTATATTAGTTTTAATATATTTGAAATTTAAATTATATATTTATTTATTTTTATATAAAATATTCTATGATATTTATTTAAAACAGATTATTAATTTATCATCATTTGTATTTAGGTACACTGTGACTTCACTGCTCTCTTTGATGTGAGAAAATAAATAAAGGATTCTGGTGGCTACTTAAAGAAGACTTATCTCGTTATTCCCTTTTATAAATTTGTAGGATGGTTGAAACACGCTCTGGTAAGATGCAAGACCCAGCACAGGAGAGAATCCAGGCTGAAGAGTCTGCCAAGCCGCAACCTGGTGTAACAATATAAGGAGAAAAGGAATGAAGTATGGTACATACAAAATTTTATTTATGGTACATATTTACACTATGTACACCATTACTGCTGCGGGGCTTTGGAGTACAGGAAGCTCAAAGCTAGTCCAGGTCCTTCTTCTGGACAACAAAGACTTCGGCAGGGCATTGCAAATTTGGTATATAAAATGTTTACATCATTGTTGGGCTCGTTTGGTGAAAAACGGCCGAACAATTTGCCCAACAGAGGCAGAAGTGAATCGCTGCCTATAGAAACAGCCAGACAGCAGTGGGACTCTGGACTCGTGGACCAGAATGCTGGAGGCATTTCAGGGGAGTCGTCTCGTTCACCGATCCTGAAGCCAGTAATGAAGGACCCATCCCCAAGAAGAAACCCACCAAGAAATTTGAGACCTCCTTCAAGATATATTTGCATGTAGCGGGAAGATGGTGTAATATATCAGCGTGAAATATTCTGCGAAGATTGTTTACTTCTGTAATTCACAAGTTGTTATCATCATAGTTGTTTTGAATATATATAATTTGCATTATTTTCTTCTTTATTGCTTTCATTTAATTTAATATTTTTGTGTTTATTTCTTTTGATTAAATATTCAAATATATATAAATAAATATAATAATAAATATATATAACAATAAAAGTTTTTTTTCTTCGTTTCACTAAAGTTATTGCAACTTTAGTGTGGGGTTGTTGTTGGCTATCATCTCCAAGCTCGTTATTTTATTTCCCTTTTCTTTCCAAGATTGGGTCCTTGTGTGAGGTTCGTTTTTGACTTGGACCCAACAATGAACATTATGACAGTGTGAATCTGATGAAACAAGGTTCTCGCGGATGTTGGATGTGCAGGAAACCTTTTGACTGATCCTGCTGTTGAAATCATGATGATTTTATATAGGTTTTTACATTGTTGTTGTCTTTTAATAAAACTATTTCTAAATATCTAAATGTCCAAATATATTCGGGCGCCAGTGGCTGAAGAAAAGCAGACCACAAATTTATTAATCTATGGCACATGTAGAGACCTAAAGCTGTGCAGGCTAGCAATAAATATTGAAGGGGAAATTAACCAATCATTTTTGGCTGAACATATTTTATTTATTCTAATAAAATAATTTTTAAATGTACACTATAGAATAGATAAAAACAAAAAATATATTCTTAAATAATATTATGCTTATATAAGATTTTTTAAAAAGCTTTAATAAAACTCTAAGTAAGGTTAAAAAGGAGGAGTTTAAAAGTATATATAAACTTTGCTTAATATTTTCAAAGGTTTTATATTAAATATATATTTTTTCATTTTTTAAAGAAATTATATATATTTAATTTTAAAAATGGAAAGAGCAAAATACAATTTAATGCCTGATGTCTTTATCAGGTGAGGGGTACTGGGCCTTCATCTCAGTTGAAGTTTGAGGCTGTTGGTGGTGATGGGGGTTCAGGCTCATCTATTGTCTAGTCATCTCCAGGCTGTCGAGCCTCACAGGTCTGCCTCCATCACCGAGGGGCTCTTGGCGTCGGGGTGTAGTATGTCACATTGGGTGGGTAGTCTGTAGGACTGCCAGGGAGGTCTATAGGCCTTTCTTTAAACAATTCTTCCAGCCATACTTTCCAGCTCTCTCACCAGGCTTGGTGTAGTCCCTCACACACACTTCCTGGTCAGTGGTGAGCTCCTGTAGCATGTTGTCTCCTTGAATATGTCCATGGGGTTCTGGACTTGAAGTAGGGTTGCCTTGGTTTATAGTTCAGGCTGCATGCTACAGTAGTCAGTTGGCTGTCAGAATTGTTCTTCGTTACTGGAGACTCATGCCTCCCCTGCCACAACACTCTCGCATACAGGTGAGCTCCTCTTCCATTATTAACATTGCTCCCCCTACAGCAGACATCCTTTCATTCCATTTACATATATTTAGGCCACCAGCTGTTTACAACTAATAATGTTAATTTTGTCTTCCGCATCCTCCAACACTTTCACATGTTAGAAACCTGTTTCTGGCTAGCCCTGAAACTTTCAGCAGTCCAATCAGCGCCTTACAAAATGGTTGCTACTCTTGATGTTACCTGACTTCCATGTTCCTTGAATTTATGACTATCTCTATTAGCAGAGTGTGGAGGGCACTTTTTATTTTGCGGATAAAGACATCCCTGTGGGGCGGGTCTCCCACAGTTAAAGGCCGCACTTTATTGTGGGCAAAATTTAATTTTCGGGCTGTCTCTGGTCGGCAGCTTAGCGGAGCATAGCTTCTTCAGATAACAAGGTTGTACACAGTGAAACATAGCCCTTTGATCGCCGTTTAGGCCTGTGAGCCTCCTCTAACTTTTCTAGACTCTTGAGCACCCTCATAATGTCAGATTTCACATGGCATCCGGTGGCACTTTCCTCCCCCAATAATTCCGCACCGCGAATCTGTGGGTGTCTTGATTCATTCACTCTATAGGCCACCTCCGCCTCCAGAGCGCAAACTAGCGCTTCTTTTGATGTAGTGAAGGAAGTCTTAGCACTCTTTGGACTTCTACCTCTCGAATGTCATCAATGTCTAGGCAGTCCAGTTGTCCAGAAATCAATGGGGGAACCCAGGTTAGGCTTGACATCAGCCTGGAACACCTGCAAACTTTTCCTCGACTTTTTGTCATTTCGGCTGGATTTGAGATTAATATATTGTTTTCACCTACATGTTTGAACATATGGGCTCTAAGAAAGGCCTTAGTAGTAATTCTATAATTACAAAATTCACATTTAAAAGGTTTTCCCTGTATGTGAAATCAAATGCTCATTAAGTTTATATAATGGTTATTGTTCTATGGTCACAATGTTCACATTTAAAAGGCTTTTCACCTACATGTCTGAACATGTGCACTTTGAGTCTGCCTTAGTATTAGTTCTAGTCACAATATTCACATTTAAAATGTATGTAAAAGCAAATGTTGATCTAATCTAAATCTGGATACTGCCTTATAGTCACAATGTTGACATTCAAAAGTTTTTCACCTATGTGTTTGAACTCTCATTTGGTGTGATATCCAAGTTGCAATCATGCACACCTAGATAAAAGTTGACAGAGGAAGGAAGAGAGATCGCTATCAAGTACCATTTAATCTGTGATAAAATACTGGGCGGTATTGTATCTTCGCAATATATTTATAATGGGAGGAATACTGCTGATCTGAAAACTAACCCTTCAACAAGTCCTCCATGATACACATCAGCAAAAGACTTGTCAGATCCAACCCATTGAAGGCTAGAGAGATAGGATCAAGGAGGAAGGCTGTTGGTTTAAAAAATGACCCACGTCTGCCCACCACCTCAGAGAGCATCATGTATAGTGTGTGGTTACATCTGAGGTCTCTCATTCAAAGGATTTTGTTTGTTGTGTATTAGCATATATTTCTTGTATTTTGCATAGTTGATTATTAAATGTTCTTTTGTAATAGATAAATACCGTTGTTAGCTTTAGAGCGACAGTTCAGTAGCACGTTAGACAAGTTGTCTACCTTATCTTGGCAATAAAAGGCATATTTACCCACGAAGTTGTATTGCAAATGGAGAGACACATTGACACAACAGTATTCATATATACCTTTGTTTTTTTTATTTTCCATTAAAATGCAGTAAGTTTTACATATAAAGGTTCCCTCTTATCTGATACATTGCACTATTAGTCCTGAAATAACTATATAAATAACATTATCATCTAATTTTTGTATAAATTCCAGACTAATCAGCTTGAATAAAAATTTTAAAAATAGCTATCAACTATTTAACAAATAAAAGAATTATAATGCATGCACCATCTGATAAATTATAAACTTAATGGAACATTCTCTTCATTCAAAGCACTAAACACTACCTCACTCAAATGCTGCTTGCCATCAACTGATGAAATTGGTCAAATTTACCAAAAATAGGTTTAGGCTATTGAAGTAGCAGGGGCTGATTTTCAATCTAGAATGCAACAAAGTTGTGGGAGGATATTTCATGTATATAAAGAGGCACCTATCCCTTTAATTACGCATTAGAACAATGCCTTATGTATATTAACTACAGTAAAAAAACTTCACTAGTCATGATAAGGAATGATCTAAAACATCAGTTCCTGGTAATTTTGACAAAAAGCCAACTTGTTTGCCACTATTTTGGGCTCTGGCTCTCATCAGTACAGGGCAGCTTCGATTTATTGAAGGTTTTTAAGCTCTTTATGTGGCAAAGGATAATTATCAGGCTAGAATAGAACATTTATTTGTTGGGAGAATATCCATGTGCCTAAAGAGGCACCTCTCCCTTTAATTATGCATCATAACAATGCCTTTTGCTTTGTTAAATGGTTTTGAACTTTTTTAAATTTAATACCTAATAATTATTTTCATAATTGCTATGAAATGAAAGCTTTCAGGGGTTTAATATCATGTAAATAGTTTAGAATTAAAGTCACTTCGGCCATTAACACCTCGGGACCAAATGACCAAAGTGGCTTTAATTTTAAAACTAAGAATGCTGGCCAGGTAACCTCTATCTTCATGATAATCATAAAAATAGATTGATTGTTATTGCCTTATATTAGAAACTATATAATTTCAGTATTTTTAAAAAGCACACAGAAATGAGTTTTACCAAATTTTAATATAATCTAACATAGGCTTGAATTAAACAGGAAGCACCTATCCCTTAATGAGTTCAATCAAACAGTTTGATGGCATAAAAAATTGTTTTTCTACACAAAAGTTTGAAAAATTGAAGAAAAAAATCTTACTCAGTGTAAAAATGTCAAGAAAAAAAAGTAATTTTATTGCTATTCTTTTTCAGTCCCTTCCAAATATGTGTGCAGCTAAATTTTTAAATCTTTTTCATAATTGACTAAATGAACAATCAATGAGGTATGTTCACACATATTTAACTAGTATTAATTTTGTTAAAACTCTATATTTAAGAAAATCAACTGATATATGATAAATATTTGTGTGTGTAGGAATGAGCAAACATAAAATTAAAAACAATGATCTTTATTTATATGCATCCTTACATATAAAGATAAACAATTATATTTTTATTGGACAGGAAATATTTTTAAAAAAATCTGATTACAATTCAACATAAACAAACTAAACAAAGTTAATTGTGGATATCTATTTTCTCAAATTTTAGTGAGGCTTAAACTATAGGATATTACTGCCCTTTATACTTCAGATAAAAATTATGCACCAGAGTGGCAATATCTCTTTCATGAAAAATTTTAAAATAATTTTATGAGAGGATACTTGTTCATGCAGCTTTTCACCAAAATATTTAAATTTTGTTTAATGGAAATCAAGTTAGTTTTAAATCTAATAAAGAATTAAAACATACAAATACACACATTTTTCGGCTACATGAACTCAGTAGATTTTGTTTAAATATATACGAATAAAAGTTTACATGAGGAGCTTCTTTTTCGATTTATTGCGAGCTTTTGAACCTTTCGGTTCTTCTACAGGCATGGATAGCATGAATATACTAACCCGTATATTCATGCTATCCATGCCTGTAGAAGAACCAAAAGGTTCAAAAGCTTGCAATAAATTGAAAAAGAAGCTCCTCATGTAATCTTTTATTCGTATATATTTACGCACATTTTTTAAAATACATTTTTGTAAATAAACATATTTAAAAGTAAGAAATAATTTTAACTTTTTATACAATTACACATATTCCACAATTTAGAAAATTTATGGAATGATAATAGATATATATGTATAGAATAAAATAGACTACCCTAGAAGTATTGGTTTAGGTTTAGATATATTGTTGTCCTTCATATATAGATATATATACACAGGGGTTTTGTTAT
This sequence comes from Cordylochernes scorpioides, assembly GCA_030710605.1. Taxonomy (NCBI): domain Eukaryota; kingdom Metazoa; phylum Arthropoda; class Arachnida; order Pseudoscorpiones; family Chernetidae; genus Cordylochernes; species Cordylochernes scorpioides. Next base: position 100,311,452 of record CP092865.1, on the reverse strand, counting down.
TTATCAAAGTAATATATACAATGTAGTAGAGAGAACAATTTTGTGAGAGACAAGTGATCAAAAATTAATTTGAGATGAAAACTCTAATTAGTAAATTTAACATATTTGTAAATATACAGCTGAACTACTACCTTTTAAATGAACTATAAGTGTACAGTCATAAAAAAGAAAGTATAAAGAAACTATACTTTGTAATGAGAGCTGAAAATGTATATTATTCATTTAATTTCCACATTACAAATGCTTTGAGTGGGATGCATAAGTTGAAATGAACAATAATTGGTGAGTTATAATTGAAATATTAGATTAGATATGAAAACATTTTTTTGCTTATCCCTTGTACACGTGGTACAGGCCATGATAATCATGGTGGGTAGAAGTAGGCGACTGCTTTTACTGTAAGTGCACCACATGTCTACACATGTGTAAAACAGAGATTAAATTGGCATTTACAATATAACCTTTTCAATTTGACAGCCTTAGCAATCAGTGCTTTTGGTTGAATGAAATCAGGTGTTGAATTAAAGTTAGGTAGACATGAAAGCAGGGGTGAATTATCGTGTGTCGAATTAATGAGGTTATACTGTATAAAATTGACCCAGAAATGATATTTAAAAATGCATGACTTTTAAAATAGATAAATTTTAAGTGAAATTGTTGGAGATTAAAAAAATGACAAAAATTACATCTAAAATGAAGTTAAAACTCGGAAATTATTTTTTTAAAAAATACCTTCTCTCTTTTCATTCAATCATCATTTTCATTTTTAAAGAAAAAATATATAATGGTAATTATTTGAAGAAAGAATTCCTGAGTTATAAGGTTTATAAAAAGAATCCCATGTTTGAAGAAAAGTATCATTTAAAAAATGTTTACAATAGGTCAAGATATACTTAAAAAGTATGCATAATTATTTCATTCTGTGCAAAGCAGAAAATTAACATTTTTTTAATATTACTTTTCATGTAATACAAGGTAATAAGACGATAAGGCACAATTTGGATTATAGATTATAAACACAAGGTAATAAGACCAAATCCAAATAAATAAATAGTGTTGTGTAGGTTTCAGTAACAATACTGTTACCAAAACGTCACCCACTATTTATTTATATGGATTTTGTCTTATTACCTTGTGTTTATCATCAATAATCCAAATTGTGCCTTATCATTTTCATGTAATAATCATTTTATTTTCTTATTTGTGTATTTTGGATGGTTAATAATTTATCAATAATTTTTTATAATAGAGAAAATAGTCAAATTGTTCCATTTAAACAACTTCTATTGAACATAACTTGATCAATCTATACAGGAAAACCAATTTCATTACACCCAAAGTGATGTCATTTCCAAACTCAAAACAGAAGTTCAAATAGGTAGCCCCCTTAGGCTCAAAATTATATATTGCAAATGCATGAAAGAAATAATTTTGGATGATGTATTTTTACATGGAAATAAGTAATAGCAAAGAAATATAAAGAAAATAGATAATAAATATTTTATACTGGGCCCATACATCCTCTATCAATTTTCCAAGTTCCCTTCTACCATCCGGGTTCAAAATTTCTGACACCCACATAGATTAATGGAAAATCTCCCAGAAATATCTATCCCTTCGAACAGCAAAGCACTAGTGGATAGTTTGCCCAAAAAGGAAAAAAAAACACAATGTGAAGAGTACAGCACACCACAACAGTGAAAAAGACCAAGAATAAGATAATTCTGGGTAGTAAAAAGGGCTGCATCTAAAAAGGGTTGTTCTTGAACAACAATATAATATTTTTATTTATATCTGATACCCATTTCATATTTAGATAATCTATATTCAATCAAGGTTCATTTTTAGAAATATGTTTCCAAAAATTAAATAAGATATTTTAAAATAGGTATAGTTGATGTGATAAATATTTTTTCACAAATAAAGGTGCATGTTATATTGCATGGTGTCTAAATTTTTTATGAATAATAAAAGCATAAAAAAATATTAATGAAAATTCAATTAAGAATATAATTTGCAAGCCTTTTGAAGGCTGACACTTATCAGGTATGGCCTTGAAACTTTTGATGAAACTGTGTCTCACAATTTACCTATCTTATCAAGTAATAGCCATCTTATATGTATGCCTGAGTTGATGTTTTTTTTAGTTGATCTCTTCGTCTGGTTCTATACTCACAATATTCACATTTAAAAGGCTTTTCGCCAGTGTGTATCATCAAATGTTTATTAAGATTGCCTTTCTCTATTGTTTTATACTCGCAAAACAGACATGTGAAAGTTTTTTCACCTTTATGTATTAGTTTATGCTTTTGAAGGTCAGAATTTCTAACAGCTTTATACCCACAATATTCACATTTAAAGGACTTTTCACCAGTGTATGTCAGCAAATGTCTATTAACGTTTCCAATCTCACTTTATTCATAATTACCAGACTCACCGTTTGAAGGTATTTCAGCTTCATGTTTAAGCATATGCTTTTTAAAGTCATCATTTCTTGCACTTCTATAATCACAATATTCACATTTAAAGGGCTTTTCTCCAGTGTGTGTCTTCATATGTCTTTTAAGATGACTATTATCAGTTGTCTTATAGTCACAAAACCCACATTTGAAAGGCTTTTCACCTGTATGTGAGAATAAATGTCTATCAAGGTTAGATTTGACTACTGTCCTATAGTCACAATGTTCACATTTAAAAGGCTTTTCACCTGTATGTGTGAATGTATGTAATTTAATATTTCTTTTAATATCAGATCTATAGTCGCAGTATTCACATTTCAAAGGTTTTTCACCTATATGTTTGTATGTATGAGTTTTAAGTAGTTCCTTATTATTAAATCTATCGTCACAATATTCACATTTGAAAGGTTTTTCTCCAGTATGTGTGAATAAATGTTTATTAAGATAAGATTTGAATACTGTCTTAAAGTCACAATGTTCACATTTAAAAGGCTTTTCACCTGTATGTGTGAATGTATGTAATTTAATATATCTTTTACAATCAGATCTATAGTCGCAGTATTCACATTTAAAAGGCTTTTCACCTGTATGTTTGTATGTATGTGTTCTAAGTAGTTCCTTTTTATTAAATCTATCGTCACAATATTCACATTTGAAAGGTTTTTCTCCAGTATGTGTGAATAAATGTTGATTAAGGTCAGATTTGGCTACTGTCTTATAGTCACAATATTCACATTTGAAAGGTTTTTCTCCAGTATGTGTGAATAAATGTTTATTAAGTTTATACTTGTCTTCTGTCTTATAGTCACAATATTCACATTTAAAAGGCCATTCACCTGTATGATTGAATGTATGATTTTTAAGTGAATCCTTATTAGCAGACGTATAGTCACAATGTTCACATTTGAAAGGTTTTTCTCCGGTATGTGTGAATAAATGTTTATTAAGTTTATACTTGTCTACTGTCTTATAGTCACAATATTCACATTTAAAAGGCCATTCACCTGTATGTTTGAATGTATGTTTTTTAAGTGAATCCTTATCTCCTGTATGAGTAAGCAAATGTTTATTAAGTTTATATTTAGATGGTGTTGTATGGTCACAATGTTCACATTTGAAAGTTTTTTTCTTAGTGTGTGTCAGCAAATGCATGGGAAGATTATTTTTTCTAATATTTTTAATTTGTTTTTTGATTTTTTTGCTCTTGTTTCTCACAAGTGAATGTTCTTGACCATTTATTTTTTGATTATCAGCAATATTCTCAACTTCCAAAAGAAACCTTTCCTTGTCATCACAATATTTACTTGCTAAGGTGTTTTCATCTATATTAGATTTAACACATTTTGGCACATTAGAATCATAATCAGAATGTTTTTTGATATTATTAACACTGGTTTCATTTCCTGATGGGCTATGTTCTTGTTGACTTGTTTCAGAATTTTCACTAATATTTTGGGAAAAAGTAGACATTTTAAAAAAATTATATCAATGCTATTTTGATAAACAAGATATGTCTAGTTGTGAAAAAACTCTGATCAAGATAGATTATGGAAGTTTTATTTTCTTAGGTCCCAAGTCCAAATATATGTTGAGATGGAAGGTCATATATTGGGGATGATGTGGACCATTTTGCACTGAAAAAAATGAGAAAAGTACACAGTCCAGAATTTAAATCACAAGAATGTGACCTTGAATGATATTATTGCTCTAGCTGTGCTTACAATGGCATTAGATTTTTATATAATCAAATTAATATTGCACAATTCGGATTATAGAATATAAACACAAGGTAATAGGACCAAATCCAATTAAATAGTGTAATGTTTCGGTAATGAGGCTGTTACTGAAACGTCAGACCTTATTTATTTTATTGGATTTGATTATTTAACCTTGTGTGTATATATGTGATATACACCAATAACCCCATATTGGTGTATAAAATAACAACATTGTCGTGTTGTATAATAAACACCCCTGTAAATAATTATACGCATGATTGACATGTGTCATTATATCACAATATGTAATATACTTTGTATAAACTGAGAATAATAAAATGAAACTCTGTAATAGATTAAGAGTTGAGCTATAGCAAAGATTGGAGAATAAGAAATCCAACAACGTAAGAACGAGGCTTATATGTCAAGAGGTTGCCAGGAAGTTGTTAAGAGTGTACAATGACATCTCTTCTGATCCACGCCATTATTGCATTCGCTGAAGGCTCACTACTTCCTCATCGCAAAGTATATAAACCCCCACCAGGGCCGTAAAATACATAGTCACTTCACCATCGGCAATAGCCCTCGTCACTTCATTCCTTGACCATGCGGTAAACCAGTAAGAACTCTTCTTAAATCTCCATCTTTTGCTTCTTGCTATACTATCTGTTCATTGAACTTTCTTAGTACCACTATTTCCCTTCATTTTTTGTGTGACAATCCCAAGTCTTCCATTCTCGCTCGACCACGTCTGCCTGAACTCTGTGAGAACTGTTAAAGGTCTTCCAAAGTGCAGAGAGGATCTGAAAAACTCCCCACCAGTATATATTCAAATTTCAACACCCCAATGGATCAGAGCTTTTGTTGAATTAGTCTCTCACTCTGTTAATATAAAATCGATTCAATTATTAGCTTATCAACATGGTGAATTGTTTAGGATTATCTGAATCATTAAAATAAAATTTTAAGAAAAAGAGTATAAAATAATAATAGTAATAATGATAAGGCACAATTTGGATTATAGATTATAAACACAAGGTGAAAAGTCTAAATCCAAATAAATAAATAGTGTGTGACGTTTCGGTAACAGCGTTGTTAATGAAAGGTCACACACTTTTTATTTATTTGAATTGGTCTTTTTACCTTGTGTTTAAAAATAGTATTAATCGTTAATCCTTTTTTAAAATTTCATTTACACTAAAACTTCACTAATAAAACACCCTCTAAGAGAGATTTTTCAATTCAATTAAGGATATTATTGTTTATTAGTCATTAACACGTGGAACCTTAGGGAAATGGATCCATTCCCAAGTAATATAAGCCCAAAGGACGTTAATCCACATCCTAAAACTTCAAAATTCAATATAAAATCATGTCCTTCAGACATACACTTCCGCTCAAGGTCACACTAGGGGGAGGTTGAAAGGGGACCCGTTGGAAAATATTTACATATCACCTCTCTATTCACATTTCCTCTTATTGACACTAGGTTTCTGGAATGTAATTATCAATTTATTGACTTTTTTGCGCTACCTACCAAAATATATCCTGATCAACCTAGTACCTCAGGAATTACTTCAATTACAAAACCTGAAGTTTGGTGATAAATATTTTCAAGATTCTGAATCAGAATTGAATGAGTCTTGAAAATATTTGTCACCAAACTTCAGGTTCTGTAATTGAATTCCTGAGGTACTAGGTTGATCGGATATATTTAGGTAGGGAGCGCAAAAAAAGCCAATAAATTGATAATTACATTCGAGGAACCTAGTGTCGAAAAGAGGAAACCTGAGTAGAGAGGTGATATTATGTAAATATTTCCCAATGGGGGCCCTTTTCAAACTTCCCCCAGTGTGACCTTGAGTGGAAGTGTATGCCCGAAGGACATGAATCCCGTCATGATATTATATTTTGAAAATTTAGGATGTGAATTGAATGGATCAGAATTGAATGAATTTGTTTTTGATCCTGTGTGTGTGTGTGTGTGTGGTTTGGTTTTGGACGAATATAACTCAGATACCATTGCAATTCATTTCGAAGATGTTGATCCTTCCTAAAAACTCATTTCTAAAAATGAAGGATGGACAGAGGTCAGTTACCATTTTTCTAGGCCTTCTTTTTTATCTCCAGACCTAGCTCTGACTTCTAATCCCTGCAAAATCATTGAACACATGATTCTCAAAAGGGTAAATTTTTATCTTAACCTCAAAAACCTATTAAACAGAGCTTTTTAATATTATCAAACAACAGAGGACTCAATCTTTGTTTTAAAAAATCCAGGACAGCTTTCCCGGATGAAAAAGGAGGAGGGGGAGTAGTAACAAGCTCACTAAAAAACCTGGGTTCAGCTTGCCCTGCTGATAGTACCCTGTAAGGGCTCCTAATCCAGGGATATAAGATGAGGAGTGTTTGTACCCCATGTTAGGAGCGGCTGCACATGACCTCTGTTCCTCATGTCAGAGGCGGCCATTTCTTTTGGAGCTAAGTCGTCTTGTCACTGAGTAGTGCTCCCAGTCTTAATGACAAAGGCAGACACATTCTACTTCATCCAGATATGATGGTTGTCAAACAGACACCATCAAGGGTTACAACTTGATACCCTAATTTGATTGAATGGAGATAAAGAAAGAAGATGAAGAGGACAGCTTTCATTATAAACCTACGCAATCAACTATAGCAGTTTTTATCAACCTTTCCGAAGCATTGACAGTGGTTGGAAGAAAAAAACTAATTCTCAAACTCTATAAACATGGAATAGAGGAAGGCATGCTGAGTTGGAACAGCAACTTTCTATCCAAATGCACCATACAGGTTAATTTCAACAACAATATATCAAAAACTACTCGTATTTATCGCGGTCTACCCCAAGGCTCGATCTTAAACCCTATTCGCTTCAACATCTACCTAAATTATATACACATCATCAAAATACCAGCTAAAAATTGCTCTTTATGCAGATAATGCAATCATTTGGTTCTCAAAAACAACCTTTCTGATTCAAAACAGTCTCTGAACTAGGCTATAAAATATCTGCAAAAGGTAACCTCGAAACTGAAAATACATATTATCAGCAAATCTGAAATTGACCTCTTCACCAATAACAATTATTTTCGCGACTGGACCCCAAAAATATTTTTTAATAACTAAATAATCAAATAGTAATATTCTCTAAGATTTCTTGGTGTCACACTTGACCCCGCTCTCAACTTTAAAAACATATTGCACCATGATACACAAAGCTAAAAATAGACTCAGAATTCTGAAAAAAAAAACAGGCTTATGAACTAGAGTACGAATGACAATATCTACTTATATATTTGCCTTATTCTGCCTGTTTGTCTGTATGTCTGTATGTCTGAAGCTCACGGATAGAATGCGCGCCCATTGGCTGCCAGCGAACACGTGGCCTCCCTGCCCCCCTCTAGACAACCCTGTTATCAGCTGTGCGATACATACACCTGTCTATAGCGGCCACTCTAGACAACCCTGTTATCATCAGTGTGGTACATTCACCTGTCTATACAGACCACCCTGTCTATAGCGGTCACTCTAGGCAACCCTGTTAACAGCAGTTTGTTACATTCACCTGTCTATACAGACCACCCTGTCTATAGCGGTCACCTTAGGCAACCCTGTTATCAGCAGTGTGAAACATCCACCTGTCTATACAGACAACCCTGACTATAGCGACCACTCTAGACAACCCTGTTATCAGCTGCCTGTCTATACAGACCACCCTGTCTATAGCGGTCACCTTAGGCAACCCTGTTATCATCAGTGTGTTACATTCACCTGTCTATACAGACCACCCTGTCTATAGCGGTCACCTTAGGCAACCTTGTTATCAGCAGTGTGATACATCCACCTGTCTATACAGACCACCCTGTCTATAGCGACCACTCTAGACAACCCTGTTATCAGCTGTGTGATACATCCACCTGTCTATACAGACCACCCTGTCAATAGCGACCACCCAAGACAACGGTTTTAAAATATATTCGCACTCGGGTAAACCCCGGGCGTTGCCCGGGCCATTCGTCTAGTAGGGCTATAACAAGTTCACGCTTATTACTTCGGTCGTTACACGTCATTGAAGCAGAACATAGAAAAAAAAAGGAAGAATTGAAGATATTAGAGTAGGAAAAAGAGCAAAGACAGAACCATGTAATCTTTTTATCAAACAATTTAAATTTATTAAGGAAATTAAATTTTATTTTTTTGTGTAATATGTTGTGTAATTTTATATATTTTTTATATTTTTGTTTGGAAAGCACTTTTAAAAATATCAAAATTTTATTGTAAGATGGAGTAGAATTTTTTGTGTTGTTTTGTTGGAAACCATAATGGTTCGACCAGGATGGAAAGAGATAGGTACCGGGCTGGGACTTGTCAAAACTAAACCCAGCGGGAGTTTCGTCCTTGCTAGTTTACTCACCTCCCAATCTCTTCGACCAATAAATATTTGGATTAAATTAGAAGAAAGAGTTGAAAAAAAAAGGACTTAAAATTTATAAATTTTGCTTTTGTTGTGTGTGGTTGGAATTATACACTGCGTGACATTGAAAATGGAACACCAAGAAATAGTGGCCAGAAAGTGATGAAACTCGGCAGACAGAGAGAGACAGGGACGAACAATAAGTGATCTTTATTTCAAAATGATAGTCATAATACAGAGCGAGAACGGCGTCCCAAGGCATGCAAACGGCGTCCCATGATGTCCCAGACGTGCTCGATTGGTGAGAGATCAGGAGAGTACGGTGGCCAGGGAAGCATCTGTACATCTTGCAGAGCTTGTTGGCTAATGCGAGCAGTGTGCGGTCGGGCGTTATCCTGCTGATAAAGGGCTTTGGGTAGCCCCTGAAGGTAGGGGAGTGTCACCGGTCGCAGCACATCATCAACGTATCGTTGGGCCGTCATAGTGCCCTGAATACGAAGTAAAGGTGACCTGGAATCATACGCGATTGCGCCCCAAACCATGATTCCAAGTTGTCGCACGGTAGGGCGTTCCACAATTGCTTCTGGTTAGGACCTTTCTCCACGTCGACGCCACACGCGTACACGCCGACTATCACTGGACAAGCAGAAACGCGACTTATCTGAGAACACGACCCTGTGTCATTCCGTCATCCACGTCGATCTAGCCCGGCACCATTCCAAACGTTGGCGCCTATTCGGTGGGGTCAATGGCAGTCTTCTTAGCGGACGGCATGAGTGCAAGCCATTAGCAACCAATCGACGGGAAATGGTTCTGGTCGAGATGGAATGATCTAGGGTGTCTTGCCCATGTTGCAGGATGGCGGTACAAGTGGCTTGTGGGGCCGCCACTGCTTGTCGAAGGATACGCCGATCCACACGTGCTGACGTCACTCTGGTTGCACCGACATTCCTATAAATTGCCACATTTCCTTGTTCCAACCATCTTCTCCACAGTCGGTGCACCGTGGACGCACCAAGGTGTGTATCAGCTGCGATTTGACGTATGGACCAACCTGCCCTTTTCAGTCCGATCACCATGCCCCTCGTAAAAGCGTCTGTCTGCTTGAACTGCCTCCGTTTACGATGACCTGGCAATCTCTGTTATTACACGTGTCTTTTGACACAAGAACAAAATTTCTACAATGATTTTCCTTGAAGAAATAACGACACGAATACTGTCCTTTCTGCAAGTTCCTTCCCTTATATCTTACTCCATGTGCGCACGAGAGCTGCGCATTTTACATCATTTGCATAACTCGGTTAGGCGCGTCTACCCTGAAATTTGCATAATTTTCTGGCCACTATTTCTTGGTGTTCCATTTTCAATGTCACGCAGTGTAAATGTGTGTTGTATGTGTATTAGTCTGTGTGTGTGTTTATGTGTATTTTCTAAAGATTAAGTGTGTGTATATATTCTTGTGTTTGTGACTTTTTTAAAAGGAGTAATTATGTGTGAATATTTCATGTTTTACTTTTAAACCTTAGTAAATATGTTCAATGACAAGTTTCAAGCAGTTCGAATTATAATCAACAAAAATTAACAGGGTGTATATTTTTAGTAAAACCTTTCAATATGTCTTTTTTTTTTAAATTGAATTATGAGTACATTTAAAAATCCATGTAATTATCAAGACTATTATAATATTACTACATTGGACGATTGAACAAAACAGGCATTGCAATGTACACTGAACACGCATACACATGGGGGCATACAGACACTCAGTCCCACATGCCTCCTGCCACGGCTACAACAAGAGACATTGTAATGTGACATGTAAACCGACTCACACCTAACAGCTGTCATTGTGCAATGGCTTCCAGCTCATGTTGGAATTCTTAGAAATGAGCTAGCAGACTCTGACAATGTCTGGTGCTCTTGACCACCCTGAGGCCAAAAATCTACCACAAAACTAGTTTAAAAAGACCATCTTTATACCATCAAGACCCAATGCCTGCAAGAATAGAAATCTAGTGCTGCACATGACTGGTATAAAGCAGGAGGGTCAAGCACCAATTCTGTACTGCCAAGGGAGCAAGTCTTTGATTCAAGACTTAAATTTGGTCATCTATGAACAATGACTTTCCATAATGGTTGCAAGGTTTTTCCACTATGTACTAAGTGGTATTCTCAACCTGCAACCCCAAAACACATTATTGACTCATCCATTGATGAGCTCTAACTCAACCCCCGTAATACACCATTGAAAGTCTCAAGTTCTACAGACTTGATATCCTAATATGATTGAGAGGAGATAAGAAAGAAGATTTTGTGTCAATATATGGAAAGTGACCAGGTTCTGTGAACTGCAGCCTATGCCATAGAATAGCTATTTTGTTTTATATTTAATGGCTTTGTTCACAAAATTCTATCAAATTAATTTTTTAGAAAATAAAATAATTTAAATTAAATTGGGAAATTGGTTTTGAAAAAAAATAGGAACAATATTTTCATCTGGCACAAATCTCACATTTACTATATCTAAAAATTGTCAACAAATTATTTGAACAAGTAACAATATCACCTTAGAAAGAATACTTTTGATTGACAGTTTATCATTGTAGATGCATATGATGTATTGAAATTTTATATAATAAAAAAAAGGTTAATTTTCAAAATTATTTTCAACTTCAATATATTAAAAACAAGTTGGGCCAAGTAAGTTAATTCAGAAAGGTTTGGGAATATTATTGATGAGAACCATTGTAAAAAAATTTTATTATTAAAATGATTTTTTTTTGGTAATAATAATTCTCACACAATGGAAAATATGCTTCTATATATATATACAGTGGACCCTCGGTTTGCGAGCATAATCCGTTCCAGAGCCATGCTCGTACTCCAAAACGCTCGTAGTGCGAAACTAATTTCTTATTTTTAATAATTGAAACTATATTTAGAATATATACATTATAGTATGTATTAAATATATATACTGTACTTATATTATAATGATTAATAACAATCCATAAATAAAATAATATTTAATATAAAAATATGCCCTCATCCCGCCGCCGAGTTGCTCGTAATGCGAAATTTCACTCGTAATCCGAGGTAAAATTTTTCAAAAAATTTTGCTCGTACTGCGAAAAGCTCGTACTCCAAGGTGCTCGTAAACCGAGGGTCCACTGTATATATATATTTAGTTTTGCATTTTTAAAATAACTTAAACTTTAATAGCAATTTAACATGTTGGTATCAAAATTAAAATATGCTATCTTATATATATATACAGTCTACTCTCGTTATAACGCCACTCGATATGACGCCACCCTCGCCTTACGCCGCTTTTTCGTTTTGTCCCAATCGACATCAATGTATTTTTCTCGATATAACGCCATTCCCTCGCTGTTCGCCTTCCGCCGCTGATTTTTGGTATCCCAAGTAGCAAAAACCACTCGTTATAGCGCCGCTCACAACGTCCCTCACCCCCCCGCTCCCCCTTTCTTGTCTGCATTTTTTACGCCAACGGCGCCGGACTTTGTTTGCTGTTGACACAACAGATAACAGATTGTGTGAACAGCCAGCAGACCCTTTTCCTGCTTGTTCCTGGGACATACACAGTCGCTTCATCCTTTGCTAACGTCAACACAACAACTTTATTGTCGTATCATGAGTTCCCAAAAGCGTAAACGTGAGTCGATCACCATTGAAAAGAAGAAGGAGATATGCCAGTTGGCAAGAAATAACCCTACGATGTCGAAGAATGAGATTGGAAAGCGTTTCTCACTTCCACGAACAACTGTCCGTGATATTCTCACTCAGGCTGAGAAGTGGGAAAATTATACTGTTGGTTCTTCAAAGAGACAAAAAGTCGGAAAATTTAGTGACTTGGAAAACGCTCTCTTCAACTGGTTTACCCAAAAGCGTGCCAATAATATTATTAATACTGATGATCTCTTAAGAGAAAAGGCAAAAAAAACTTGGCGAGCATTTGGACGTACTAGAAAATTTCGCGTACAGCAGTGGGTGGCTGCAGCGATTTAAAGGGAGATTCCATATTTCGCAACGACGGCTCTGTGGGGAAGGCGCTTCGATTTCTCCAGCTATCATTGATGAACATCTTACAAATTTGAACAGTATTCTGTCGAACTCCGGATATGATCCAGCTAACATATACAATGCAGACGAAACAGGATTATTTTTTCAGCTCATTCCTGACCGAACACTTGCTCACAAAGATGAAAACTGCCGTAGTGTCAAAAGGAGGAAGCAACGAATCACTGTTCTACTGTGCTGCAACTCTACTGGAACAGACAAGCGGCGATTGCTGATTATTGGAAAATCGGCAAAGCCTCGATGCTTCAGAAACTTTAGTCCACACGTCTACTGCACTTACACATCTAACAGCAAAGCATGGATGACCTCTAGCATCTTTCAAGAATGGCTACTGCAGTTCAACAAGCAGCTTGTCTCTGAAGGACGTCGTATCCTACTGTTGTTAGATAACGCTACGTCTCACTGCGTCCCTAATAATGGTCTCAGCAACATAAAGATACACTTCCTTCCACCAAATATGACTGCCAGTCTGCAACCACTGGATAGTGGCATCATCAAAAGTTTCAAGGCTCAATATCGCAAGCTTCAACTCCAGAAAATGGTGGAATTGGCGGATGCCCATCTACCCACAGAATTACGTCTGGATTACGCTGTGCGCTATTGTAAAATGACTTGGGATTCTGTGAGTCCTGATTCCATCAGCAACTGCTGGAATCACACAGGCATTATTCGCTTCACTTCTACTGCTGCAGTTGAGCCTCTTAATTATGGAAATCTGCTCGATCGCATTCGCGACATCTTCGCTATTACACCAGAGAATTTGATGACTGAAAGGGAGTTTCAACTGGTTGATGATTCCCAGGAGGCGGAAATGAAGCTAACAGATGACAATTTTCTGGTGTCCACTGTTACAGCGAAAGAAGAACTTGGCGAGGATGATGATGCAACAGTGACCCAGCGCCTACCATCGTTAAGGGAAGCCAGAACAGCTGCTGAGACAGTTTTGTTGTTTCTTTAGCACTCCAAGAGAGCAACATCTGACGACGTCAATCTATCTGCGGATTTGTTACGCCGTGTCTATGCCATAAGTGAGGGAGAGAAAACACAAGTTGTGATCACAGACTTCTTCAAGAAAATGTAATTACTTTTTTATGAATAAATTATAAATTAATTATTCCTATTTGTCATATTAATTAATTAATGCCGGCATTCTATATATTGACTTAGGGTATAAGTTGTTTTTAGTAATTGTTATAAATAACTAGCGGACGTACCCGGCTTCGCCCGGGTTTTACCCGAGTAAAGGTTTGTCTAACGAATCTCTCGATAAAGTGAACATTTTTTCCAGGTCCCTTGAAAAATACTCGATAAGTTGAATGAAATCAATATTAATTGGTTCCCTCGGTAATTGGAAGTTAAAGGAATAGTATCTTGCCTTGGAATTGTATCATTATTCTTGTATGGATGTACTCGGCTTCGCCCGGGTTTTACCCGAGTAAAGGTTTGTCTAACGAATCTCTCGATAAAGTGAACATTTTTCCCGGTCCCTTTAAAAATGCTCGATAAGTTGAATAAAATCAATATTAATTGGTTCCCTTGGTAATTGGAAGTTAAAGGAATAGTATCTTGCCTTGGAATTGTATCATTATTCTTGTCTCAAATAAATTGCCGTGTCATCCTGAATTTTGTCTTTCCTAATTTTCTACCTTACAAAATCATCGTATCATCATGATAATATTTAGATCAGATTGTTGAATTATAACAGATAAATTAGAATATTTATCTTGATTATTTTTAGGCGAAAATTTATTTCAAAATTTTTATTTGCTAGAAACCTTCCCAGTACTATACTAAATAACTTCCCAAAGTTTCATGGCGTTCCAATGAGTGGTTTGGTCAGGCATAAAGGACAGACACACACACACACACACACATACATTCATTTTTATATATATAGATTTATTGTATTTTTAAATTTCACATTTTAAACGTGTTCGATACAACGCCACCCTTGCCTTACGCCGCTTTTTTGCAAAATCCGGATGGTGGCGTTATAACGAGAGTAGACTGTATATATATTACATATTTAAGATAGCATATTTTAAGCTATAAATGTTTTTTTACTTGATTAAATTTTTAAAAAATTACTTGCAAAAAAACAACAACAAAAAATAATAATAATGCGAAATATAACCAGATATTCCTAGTTTAAAAATATTAATATTTTGAAACTATCGAAAATGGTTGTGGACGAAGTATCAATAAGTTTATTCAACTTGTACTGGCTTATTTTAGGGTTGTCATATGGGGTATATATGGGGTAGCATTAAGAAAATAGCATGTAAGCACTTACTTTTAATAATTGTTATAAATAACTACATTTTCATACTCATTAGAAAATTTGATATCAATTAAATAATTTAATAATTAAATAAAAAATGTATATGTTTAAAATTGAACTTAAAAAAAAAGATTTACGCTGTTAAAAAAAAATCTGACAAACAAGCGAAAGGCAGAGTAGCCCAGTAATATTATGTAAAAGGAAAATCAATTAACAATTTTTGTTAATATTTTATATATAGTGTTTTTAGGAACTATGAAACTTTTTATTTTACTCTACATATAACTCTCAATACTTCAAAATAAAATTATTAAAATTTTACACAAATAAATATACTGGCAATGCGTTTCTTTTTAAATCTCTACAGACCTTACTGCAATGATATGATTTAATGAATGAGAGGGCTTGGCTCATCAGTAGTGAACCCTCTCAGCGGTTTCGCCAAATTAATCTCTAGACCGCTCTACTATTGTATTGGACTGGTTTTGTTATATACCCTGCATTTTCTATGGAAGGCAGCTAAATGGTGTTTAGTGAACTATGGACATAAGCTTATAGGTCTGTGGAGGTACATACATATAAATTTCAAGGTATTGCATCGAGCAAAGCTCTTCCGCGCAAAACATGTTTTCATAACCATTATATATTAGTAAATCAAATTTTATTGCCCTCTATCGTTAAAATTTTACACAAATAAATATACTGGCAATGCGTTTCTTTTTGAATCTCTACAGACCTTACTGCAATGATATGATTTAATGAATGAGAGGGCTTGGCTCATCAGTAGTGAACCCTCTCAGCGGTTTCGCCAAATTAATCTCTAGACCGCTCTACTATTGTATTGGACTGGTTTTGTTATATACCCTGCATTTTCTATGGAAGGCAGCTAAATGGTGTTTAGTGAACTATGGACATAAGCTTATAGGTCTGTAGAGGTACATACATATAAAGGGCAATAAAAGCTTATAGGTCTGTAGAGGTACATACATATAGAGGGCAATAAAATTTGATTTACTAATATATAATGGTTATGAAAACATGTTTTGCGCGGAAGAGCTTTGCTCGATGCAATACCTTGAAATTTATATGTATGTACCTCTACAGACCTATAAGCTTATGTCCATAGTTCACTAAACACCATTTAGCTGCCTTCCATAGAAAATGCAGGGTATATAACAAAACCAGTCCAATACAATAGTAGAGCGGTCTAGAGATTAATTTGGCGAAACCGCTGAGAGGGTTCACTACTGATGAGCCAAGCCCTCTCATTCATTAAATCATATCATTGCAGTAAGGTCTGTAGAGATTTAAAAAGAAACGCATTGCCAGTATATTTATTTGTGTAAAATTTTAACGATAGAGGGCAATAAAATTTGATTTACTAATATATAATGGTTATGAAAACATGTTTTGCGCGGAAGAGCTTTGCTCGATGCAATACCTTGAAATTTATATGTATGTACCTCTACAGACCTATAAGCTTATGTCCATAGTTCACTAAACACCATTTAGCTGCCTTCCATAGAAAATGCAGGGTATATAACAAAACCAGTCCAATACAATAGTAGAGCGGTCTAGAGATTAATTTGGCGAAACCGCTGAGAGGGTTCACTACTGATGAGCCAAGCCCTCTCATTCATTAAATCATATCATTGCAGTAAGGTCTGTAGAGATTTAAAAAGAAACGCATTGCCAGTATATTTATTTGTGTAAAATTTTAACGATAGAGGGCAATAAAATTTGATTTACTAATATATAATGGTTATGAAAACATGTTTTGCGCGGAAGAGCTTTGCTCGATGCAATACCTTGAAATTTATATGT
Organism: Cordylochernes scorpioides; assembly: GCA_030710605.1. NCBI lineage: Eukaryota > Metazoa > Arthropoda > Arachnida > Pseudoscorpiones > Chernetidae > Cordylochernes > Cordylochernes scorpioides. The sequence goes on along the minus strand of CP092865.1, from coordinate 100,294,634 downwards.
ATGTACCTCTACAGACCTATAAGCTTATGTCCATAGTTCACTAAACACCATTTAGCTGCCTTCCATAGAAAATGCAGGGTATATAACAAAACCAGTCCAATACAATAGTAGAGCGGTCTAGAGATTAATTTGGCGAAACCGCTGAGAGGGTTCACTACTGATGAGCCAAGCCCTCTCATTCATTAAATCATATCATTGCAGTAAGGTCTGTAGAGATTTAAAAAGAAACGCATTGCCAGTATATTTATTTGTGTAAAATTTTAACGATAGAGGGCAATAAAATTTGATTTACTAAAATTATTAAAATTTTAAATTTAGTAAAAATATAAAAAATCGAAACATTTAAGAAATAATTAAATAGTAGAATTGGAATATATATTGTCACGTGGAAATTTGGTAAAGATAAACATGAAAATTATACTGCAATTTATTATTATCAAGTCAATTAAAGCATTCACATTAAAGAACAGAGAGGCCATGTGTCAAATTTCGAAATAATAAAACATTCTAAATAATTTTTGTTGATTAAATGAAAATATTCTGTGATATTTCTCCTTCGCTATAAAAGTTGAATGCCCTCAACTTTCAATTTTTGACTCTACTGAGACGATCTTGGACATTCTAGAGTTTCCTCTGTGTTGGGCCAGATTTTCCACAAAATAGATCCAACAATGATGTAAACGTTTACATCATATATATACACAGTGTCTTGCCGAAAGTGTTTGGTGTCCAGATGGAGATCCCACCACGGTGGCCGACGGTGCTCTAAAAGGCGGGGGAGGACGCCCAATCGGAGGTGGCACTGGTGGTACCGTGACCGAGATACCGGCCGACCCTCCACAGAAGGACAACAACGAGGCGGATTGGAGAATGAAGAACTGGAAGCAACCCTGGACGTGTACTCCAAGACCCGCTGTAGAAAGATGGAGAATTCCCCAACGAGGAACCTCAACGATGCTCTTAAGTCCAGAAAGCTGGAGACGACACCTATGCCTCTAAAGTCCAGAAGGCTGGAGACGACACCTATGCCTCTAAAGTCCAGAAAGCTGGAGACGACACCTATGCCTTTAAAGTCCAGAAAGGTGGAGATGACACATATGCCTTTAAAGTCCAGAAAGCTGGAGACGACACCTATGCCTCTAAAGTCCAGAAAGCTGGAGACGACACCTATGCCTCTAAAGTCCAGAAAGCTGGAGACGACACCTATGCCTCTAAAGTCCAGAAAGCTGGAGACGACACCTATGCCTCTAAAGTCCAGAAAGCTGGAGATGACACCTATGCCTTTAAAGTCCAGAAAGGTGGAGATGACACATATGCTTTTAAAGACCAGTAGCCGGGAAGACACCCAGCTGGGGACGACACGGGTCCTGCCCAAGGATCCAGAAGCCCATTGCAGAGAGGTCCAATGGAGGATATACAAACTATGTACATATGTGAATATATGAAATAATACCGATCATTTTCTCTTTTATGCAAGATGGAACGTCCAAAAAGATTTTATTACCATTCCGAGAATTTTCTAAATATTTTCTTCTTTATTCTAAAGTGAATAAAGCCAATTACTGGTATATCCAGATAGATTGGATATACTTCCTTATTTTTTTAAAGAAGAAATTAGTCTAAATTTCTCAAAGGGGCAAACATGTCAGATTTTAGTATATTTTATTACTAATCCAAATTACCTTTTAAAAAGAAAAATGATATAATTTACCTTTATTATTTATTTTATTCTAAAATGAATAAAATCGATCACTCACATATCTAGATAAAATGGGTGTGTCTAGTTATTTAAAATTCTTGAAGAAGAAATTATTATAAATTTCTCAAAGAGAGGATAAGCATTTATATTTATTATTTCAAATTTTCTCTTTTAAAAATAATAATAATATTTTATTATTTAATAATATTCTAAGAATATTAATTTTTTTTTTACTCTGTAGGAAGATGAGATTGACCTTGGGGTTTTTTTGAAAGATAACGGCCAGTTTTTTGAGCGGGCGGCGTACGAAACAGACCTATCCGGGAGGGAAGCTGGTATCCAGAGAAACGGTATGTTAACATCTTCTCTACTAATTTAAGGCTTATTTAATATGTCAAAGAGACATATTTTTAGCTTATTTTAATAGGCAAGAAAAATTCATGTTTTGTCCTTTGCATGAATTCTTAGTGTTTGATAAAGAAAATAGGTTTTTGTTACGCAAACTTTGACTTTAATCATCATCGATGCTACGTCACTACTATGACGTCACTACTTCCAACTTCTACCTTCAAACTTGCTGTTATGTTTACCGCTAACTTGTTTTAACAAATTGTAATTGGAACAAGTCGTTCCTTGAATAAATATATATTTGTTTTTATCTAAAGGGATGTCCTCGTAACTACTAATTTCGTGAGTACAAAAACAACTAGAAATCCTTAAGAATAAACATCGTATTTTGCTAAGCCTATATCAATTTGGTAGCAGAGCGTGGTTTGGGCGCGCGAATTGGACTAACCGCCAATTGATCCATTTAAATCAAAAGGAAATTAAATAATTGGACTAACCGCCAATTTAGAAAATAAAAAGTTGAATAAAATGGATACATTTAACTTAGCAAAAATCGAACAGTTAACTGAAAACAACTATACAACGTGGTCCATGAAAATGGAAGCAATTCTAGATTCAAAAGATCTCTTCGAGGACGTAATTGTTAATGACGAGCCAGACTTTACAAATAATAAACTAGAATATGATATTTGGAAGAAAAAGAATCGGGAAGCATACAGCCTAATAATATTGTCACTTTCGGATGACTTAACAATCATCTTTCGAGGCGATAAAAGGGCCAAAAGAATTTGGTACGACATAAAGAAAAGGTTTGAAGGATCTCTAGAAAATAAAAGGATAGACCTAATGTTGGATCTAGCCAGACTAAAATTGAACCCAAATGAAAATGTTAACATGTATATTGTACGAGCACAGAAACTGGCACAAGAGATCACCCAGCTAGGAAAGACTAACAGAAAGAGAACTTGTACGATACATTGTTGAAGGACTCACACCTAACTTTGACACGATCACAGCAGCACTGTCAATAAACAGAGGAATCTCCTTTCCAGACTTGAGACAAGCTCTACTGGATTTCGAGAAGAAAAGACAGGAAAGAAGCAAAAATCATGAAAATGCTTTCAGATCATCAGGCAACCAATTCAAGGCCAGTACAAGGAACTACCATAAAGAAACAAAACAAAACAAAGACATGGCCAGATCAGCAATCCAAGAAGGAACGGAGGAACCATCCCAACGAAGAGACTCCACTTCAGAATACGCACTACATGCAAGCACAAGGGAGGAACGCCCGACGACTCAGGACGTGTGGATAATTGATTCTGCCTGCACAAGCCACATGACTTCCCATGGTGAATGGATCGAGCACAAGACGGAGGAGATAAGAAGCATACAAGTGGCGGAAGAAGGGAGACACATCGAATCTGCCTCATCAGGATTAATCCAAGCTACTGTACAAGGTAAGGACAAACTTAACAACGCTGTAACCCTGCATAATGTCCTCCACGTACCACACCTGAAAGGAAATCTAATGTCCATTCCAAGCGTGGTAAGAAGAGGGAACTCTGTTCTTTTGAATTCTGAAGGAGCATACATATACTCTTCTGATGACAAGCTAATAGGAACAGGAAACTTTGATGGTAACATGTACACATTGAACCTATCACGTTTATCTGAAGCAACTCTTGTTCCAAATGAACATTGCTTGATTTCAAAGGACAATTCTAGGACTGCATGGCACAGAAGGTTAGGACATCCTAGTGACAACAAACTAGACCTGATTTTGAAGAACAATCTTCTAAAAGGCTTGGACTCTATAAATGGTACCCTTGATCAATGTGATGCTTGCTCATTAGGAAAAATGACCAAAGTACCCTATGTTCACACAGATGGCAATCAGGAAAGCTACCCATTTGAAGCCATTTATGTCGATCTCTGTGGTCCAATGAGAATAAACTCCTTGGGCGGAAGTTAATATTTCTTGACCATCGTAGATGGATTTTCTAGGAGAATATTTGTAGAATTTCTCAAAGATAAACTCTCAGCAGCAGAAGTTTTGAAGAAGTTTATTGTAAAGAGAGAAAACGAGCTAAACTCAAAACTAAAACGACTTAGAACAAATAAAGGAACAGAATTTATCAATAAAAACCTTGAAACCTTCATAGAATCCAAAGGAATTAAACATGAACTAACTACACCGTACACCCCAAGAAGCAATGGGAAAGTTGAAAGAGCTAACAGAACACTATTAGACAAAGGCCGAACACTTCTGGCAGACTCCCAATTACCCCTACACTTCTGGGCAGAAGCTGTGAATACAGCTGCATATCTGTACAATCTAACTCCCACAACCAATGACCCAGACACTACCCCTATGGAAAAATGGAAAGGTAAAAACCATCCGTCTCTCACATCATGAGATTTGGTTGTGAAGTCTTCTATAAACTCGAGAATCATCAAAGACACAAACTAGAAGCTAAATCTAAGAGAGGAATATTTGTGGGCTATTCAAGATGCAGAAGAGCTTATCGAGTATTTGATATCACAGCGAGAGTTATTCTCGAAACCGCAGACATTCACTTCAGAGAGAACAATAATGTCATCTCGGAAGAAAAACAAAGTGATAATAATACGGACACTGACACATATTTCTTCATTCAGGAGGATGAACAACTGGACAATCATGTTCTATCAGATGTTGATATTGTTGCACCAGGTTGCGGCTTGGCAGACTCTTCAGCCTTGATTCTCTCCTGTGCTGGGTCTTGCATCTTACCAGAGCGTGTTTCAACCATCCTACAAATTTATAAAAGGGAATAATGAGATAAGTCTACTTTATGTAGCCACCAGAATCCTTCTCTTTATTTTCTCACATCAAAGAGAGCAGTGAAGTCACAGTGTACCTAAATACAAATGATGATAATCTAAAAATAATCTGTTTTAAATAAATATCATAGAATATAAAAATAAATAAATATATAATTTAAATTTCAAATATATTAAAAATAATATAATAAATACGCCATTAATCATGATGTAACACTTCCCCCTCTCCAGAGGTCGTCACGTCCTCGTGAGTTACCTCATCAATTCTTTCAAAATAGGGTTTGAGTCTTGAGACATGGACAATCAATGGGTCTTGGCCAGGATTATCTTTCGGCTCAATTACGTAATTTACGTTAGACAGCTTCTTTAATATTCGATATGGGCCAAAATATTTTCTCAATAGTTTTTCGCATTTTCCGATTTTCCTGACTGGTGTCCAAACTGCCACTAAATGTCCTGGTTCATAGATTTTCTCATTGTGTTTTTTGTCATAGTTTCTTTTCATTCTTTCCTGAGTCTTCTCTGTGTTGTTAATGACTACCTGTCTCGTCCTTGCTATTTTATCTAAGTTGTTTTCTATATATTCGTCGTAATCGTCCATGTTACTGTCCGTTGGGATATTCTCGTCGTATAAGAGGGACATGGGTTCCCTTCCAAACAACAGGAAAAATGGAGAGTAGCCTGTGGTTTCTTGAATCGTGGTATTATACGCGTGGGTGATAAAAGGGAGGATTTCATCCCAGTTCTTTTGGTCTGTGTTCACATACATGCTGATCATATTGATTAAAGTTCTATTTAGCCGTTCCGTTAGTCCGTTAGTCTGGGGGTGGTAGCTCGTTGTGAAGCAGTGTTTCACTTTGCACATTTTCATTACCTCCTTCATCAAATTGCTAGTGAATTGTGAACCTCTATCGCTAATAAGAAATCTTGGGGCCCCGTGACGTAAAATAATATGTTCGATTAAAAATGTAGAGACTTCTTTCACGGTTGCTTCTGATACTGCCTTTGTTTCAGCATACTTGGTATAATAATCAGTCAACACAATTATCCACTTCCTTCTTCTTTTCGTTGATGGCAAGGGGCCAACAAAGTCAATTCCGATTCTTTCAAAAGGGTAGTTAGCTGGGGGAATAGGTTGTAGAAGTCCAGAAGGCAAGTGATTTGAACCTTTCCGACTTTGGCAAAGATGGCACGTCTTTACAAATTCTGAAACATCTTTCAACATGGAAGGCCAATAGTATTTATTCTTCAATCGGTAAGTGGTTCTGGCGACGCCCAGATGGCCATTCAGCATATGGTTGTGGTATTCACTCATGACTTCCTTCCTTCTCTTCTTTGGCACTACCAGCAACCATGCCCTACCTTCAGGATTTGGATTTTTCTTGTAGAGACACCCATTTTCTTCTTTGAAGTTCTGTGTAATTGAACGCTTGTTTCCACTAAGGTTCTCCTTAATATTCTCAATAAAATCATCCTTTTCGTCTATTATTTGATTCAGAAATAGTCTTTCATAATCTTCGTCCCATTCGTTTTCAGGTAAGGGTCCTCTAGATAGACCATCAGCGTCCAGATGTTTTTTACCCGATTTATGTATAATTTCGAAATTATATTCCTGAATCTTCAGTGCCCATCGTGCTAATCGGCCGGTCGGATCTTTCAGATTCTTAAGCCAGCATAGTGCGTGATGATCAGTTACGATTTTGAAGTGCCTTCCATATAGGTAGGGTCGTAACTTGGACATTGACCACACAACAGCTAGACATTCTTTTTCGGTAGTCGAATAATTTTGCTCAGGTTTGCTCAGTGTTCGACTTAAATATGAGATAACTTTTTCTTTATCGCCGAACTTTTGGACTAATGTTGCACCCAGGCCGATGTTAGATGCGTCAGTATGAATGTAAGTAATTGCATTCGGGTCAAAGTGCCCTAAGATTGGAGGATTTATCAATGCTACTTTAAGGGTTTGAAATCCTTTTTCTTGATTTTCTGTCCAGGTGAAAGGTACATTCTTTTTTATAAGACTGGTTAATGGATCGGCAATTTTTGAAAAACCTTTGATAAATTTTCTATAATATGAGCACATTCCTAAAAATGATTGAACTTCTTTTATCTTTTTGGGCCGAGGAAAATCTCTAATAGCCTTGATATTATGCTCCGCTGGTTTTATACCATGTTGATTAGTTATATGGCCAAGAATCTCCAGTTCTTCGAAAGCAAATTGGCATTTTTTGTTGTTCAATTTTAAATTAGCCTCGCGAAAACATTTTAAAACAGCTTCTATTCTTTTGAGATGTGTTGAAAAATCCGAGCTATAAATGATTACGTCATCTAGATAACATAAGCAAATTTGCCATCTAAGATTACCAAGCATATTTTCCATGTTCCTCTCAAATGTAGCAGGGGCATTGCATAGACCAAAGGGCATTACGTTGAACTCATATAGGCCATGTGCTGTAGTGAAGGCTGTCTTTTCTTTATCTTTCTCCTCAACCTCTACTTGCCAATATCCTGATTTAAGGTCAATTGCTGAAAAGTATTTGGATCCTTGAAGTGTATCCAATACTTCATCAATTCTGGGAATTGGGTAAACATCCTTCACTGTTACATCATTCAATTTTCTGTAGTCAACGCAAAATCTGTACTTACCATCTCGCTTCTTGACCAAGATTACAGGGAAGGACCATGGACTCGAGGATGGTCTAATTATGCCGTCTCTGAGCATTTCATCAATTTGTTCTTTTATGATTTCTCGCTCTTTCGCGCTCACCCTATACGGCTTGTGTTTGATCGGTTTCGCGCCTTCTGTATCGATCCGATGTTTCGCTAAGTTGGATCTTCCTAATCCCGACGAAAACAAATCCTCGTACCTTTCCAAAACTTGTTTCAATTGCTCCTTTTCCGTATATGCTAAATTTTCGTTTATCTGAAATTGGGGTTCTTCATGCTCTTTTTGTTCACTTTCTTCCATAAGATTCACTTCGGCTGGCTGGCTTCCAAAGCACAATGTTTGGTTTTTTAATATTTTTAATGGTCGAGGGTAAGGGTTTGTTATCCAGATATATGTTTCCTTATTCACAACATTTATTAAGCTTCTCGCTAGTCGAAGTCCATTTGTTTGAAACATTTTATGGTTCTCCTCGATGATGTATTCGCCATCCTCTGCTTCTACAAATGCATTAATCAATTTAATAGAAAGTTCTGGTATAATGGCATCCTTTGCACTTTTTATTTTCTTCTGTTGATATTTGATTACGTCACGATTTTCTGTCAAGTCATATTTGATTATTTCACGCTGACAATCAATTTTTGCGTTCATTTTCTTAAGAAAATCACGTCCAAGTATAAATATTCGCAAATGTGTTCTCATATCACAAATTGATGTGTAATTGTTTTGTCATCAAATTTTATATTTAAAATAATATTTCCTACGATATCTAATTCTTTGCCATCGGGTCCGGAGCACATTTTATCAGGATTTATTATTTCAAGACCTGTGTTAAGAGCTGTACTAAGGTCGACCACTGAAAGATCGGCGCCTGTATCAATCAAAGCTTCGCAGATACCGATTCTATCCACGTTAATGTTCATTCTATATTTGGGGTCTAACTTTTTAATTCCATTTATGGTCGACTTGCTTTGATTGACGGACTCAGGCGCGATGTTTAGTTTAAATCTTCTAATGCAGCATATCTATTCCTTGTAGGGATACTCGAGTACGGGCTATTACTTACGTCAGAGTAGAGCAGAGGTCTCGACTTCTGAGTTCCATTATCCATTCGGATTTCTTCTTCGACCTTGTCTTGTGTAACTATGGGGTCCTCTTCCACAATTCTTACAAACCTGACTCTGCAATACCGCGCTACGTGTCCTGGCTTGTTACACTTGAAACATATTGGTCTCCCGTCTTCTGTCCTATTCCTATTTGAATTTGGATTCTTATTGTATGTTTTACTTGGGTAGACCGGTTTTGGCTCAGGATTGGGAGTGTAAGATCGTCTAGGGGCAGATACCTGGGGCAGAGGCTTGTTCTGGTAATACCTCGGAGTGGGGGCCTGGGGCTTGGAGGTGTTCTGGTAGTACCTCGGAGCGGGGGCCTGGGGCTTGGAGGTGTTCTGATATGGTCTTCTGAACGACGTAGCATTCTTCCATTGCTCTTGATGATGGGGACGAGGAGAGCGTGGTCCATTATAAAGAGCTTTTGATTTTTCTGCACGTTCTTGGTAATTCTTTTCGAACAAATCCAGCTTTTTACAAATTTCTAGAAGTTCATTGGTATTTTTAGGAGGGTTTAGGTGAAGGGCAAAAGAGTATTCTTTCTTTAACCCTCCAATAACCCAGTTTATTTTAGTCTCTTCTTCCATTTGGGGGTCGACCTTGTTGCACAGTACAAGGATATCCTCTGCGAACCTGATTGCAGGTTCATTCCACTGTTGTATCCTGTTTAATCTCATCCTCATTTCTTCTTTGTTGGCGTCTGAGGCAAAATCCTCAATTAGGCGGCTCTTGAAATTTTCCCAGCTGGTGAAACTTACTTTGTGTAGGTTCAGCCAGGTTTTGGCGCTACCAATCATATTCATGGCAGCATAACGGGAGATAATGTAGTCTGCCCAATGGTACAGGAAGCCAATTTCTTCAAGAGATTCAATCCATGGGCGAGGGTCTTCTGTTCCATCATACTTGGAATGTCGATGTTGGGATTCAGGACAACTGGGTCGGAACTAGCATCTCTACCAATTGTTGCACCAGGTTGCGGCTTGGCAGACTCTTCAGCCTTGATTCTCTCCTGTGCTGGGTCTTGCATCTTACCAGAGCGTGTTTCAACCATCCTACAAATTTATAAAAGGGAATAATGAGATAAGTCTACTTTATGTAGCCACCAGAATCCTTCTCTTTATTTTCTCACATCAAAGAGAGCAGTGAAGTCACAGTGTACCTAAATACAAATGATGATAATCTAAAAATAATCTGTTTTAAATAAATATCATAGAATATAAAAATAAATAAATATATAATTTAAATTTCAAATATATTAAAAATAATATAATAAATACGCCATTAATCATGATGTAACAATATTGAAGAGCCAGCACCAGATACCATAATCAACAGACAGACAGAGTCAAGTGAATCAGACAGACCACAAAGAACTCGAACAATACCTAAAAGATTCGATGACTACGTTCTGGCTACTACAAATGAAACCATTCCGAAAGACTATGATGAAGCCATCGCATGCGAAGACAAGAAACATTGGGAGAGCGCAATGCTTGAGGAAATACAGAACATGTACTCGCATCTAGTATGGGAACTGGTACCTAGACCTGTAAACGCTAAAGTTGTCAAAGGTAAATGGGTGTTCAAAATATCTAAAGACCAAGAAAACGAAAACAAAACTTACAAAGCTAGACTTGTTGCAATGGGATACAACCAAATCCCAGGAAAAGATTACAACGAAAGTTTCAGCCCTGTAATTAAAAATGCCACCCTCAGGACTATTTTGTCAATGGCAGCAACAAAAGATTCAGTCATTAAACTATTTGATGTGAAAGCAGCCTATCTAAATGGAAACATTGAAAATACAATATATTCATGGAACAACCTGCTGGATTTGTCCAAGACAGAAACAAAGTTTGCAAACTCAACAAAAGTATTTACGGTCTACCTCAATCCGGAAGATCGTGGTATGAGAAATTCAGTCAAGTACTTCATGACTGTGGACTGGAAAAACTTAAATCTGATCCTTGCCTATTTAATTGGAAGAATGAAGACAAATACTTCTATGTAGGGATATATGTGGATGACTTTATCACTGTCTCAGATTCTGAAGATACCTCAAACAGATTCATCAATAAACTGAGACATCACCTAGAAATAAAGGATGTAACATGTAAAGGCATGTTTTTGGGAATCAAGATCATACAAGACAAGGAGGAAATTTCGCTACAGCAAAGCCACTATGTACAACAAATATTGCAGAAATATGGAATGGAAAATTGCAAGGAAGTTCCAACACCAGGTTCCAAAGAAATCAATTTGGACAATCATATTGAAGATGACAATTGTGATCAGCACACTTACCAAGAAGCCCTTGGAATGCTAATGTTTCTAGCTGTTAACACCAGACCCGACATCGCTTACATCACTAGCAAACTTTCACAGTACTCCAGACAACCAAAACTGATGCACTGGACAGCAATCAAAATTGTGATGAGATACCTTCGAGGAACAATTGACCTAGGAGTGAAATTTGAAAGAGGAAAGACTGGAATTCTGAAGTCCTACACCGATGCAAGCTGGTCGACCACTCATGATGGAAAATCCTACGGCGGATATGTATTGAAGCTCGGCGAAGCAACTATAGACTGGAAAAGTAGTAAACAACCACTCGTCGCCCTCTCCACAATGGAAGCGGAAATGATAGCTGCTTGTGAAAGCTGCTGTCAAATCAAGTGGATAATAAACCTGCTATGAGAGCTGGAAGAATGGAATTTCATGGAAAAACCAACTGCGATCTATACAGACAGTCAGTCATTGATCAACTGGATCTCTAGCCCTAAACAAAGCAGTCGCCGTAGACATATCAACAGAAAGTACCACTTCTTAAGAGACTGTTATCAATCCAGAGACATCTGCCTTCTGTACAAGCCATCCCAGGACCTGGAGGCGGATATCTTCACAAAGGACCTATCCCGAGACCAGATGAAGAAACAAATGGAGAACCTCAGCATCGTGGGTATAAAGACAAAGTAAGGAGGGAATTGTTACGCAAACTTTGACTTTAATCATCATTGATGCTACGTCACTACTATGACGTCACTACTTCCAACTTCTACCTTCAAACTTGCTGTTATGTTTACCGCTAACTTGTTTTAACAAATTGTAATTGGAACAAGTCGTTCCTTGAATAAATATATATTTGTTTTTATCTAAAGGGATGTCCTCGTAACTACTAATTTCGTGAGTACAAAAACAACTAGAAATCCTTAAGAATAAACATCGTATTTTGCTAAGCCTATATAAGTTTTTATGTTCATTTAGTACTGCCTACAAACGAAAGTTTGTAAGAAAATCTACGAAGGTAGAACAAAGGGGTCATGTTCCATTATGTTTTATTTGGTATGTTTGCCAATTATGGCATGTTTTATATGTTGAGAAAAGCATATCCATGTTTTTCTAATAGGTAAAAAAAATTCATTCTTGCTTGAGATCCTTAAATAAAAATTTTTTTTTGTCCATGCAAAATTGCCCATAAAATGAAATGTAAATTCACTGAGTTAAATAAAATTTAATGTTTAATATTTTAAAGTGTATTGGTAATATTTTTATCCTTAATCAAATACAAAACAGGTGTGTATCCTTGGTGTGTGTTATATTTCCTTTGTGTATGTATCTGGGTTTAATCTACTGTGGTATACAAATTATAAATGTTATTATTGCTGAGCTAGTCAGGTTCGAAGAAGGGATGTTCTAAAATAGGACACAAAGAAATGGACCAACATCTGCATATTGAGAGTGGTTGCTTCTTCAGCTGTGGAATATTCGTTGCTTCACTTCTGCTGCCCTACCCTGAAGGCAGCCCAAAGCCCCTCTGAAAACCATTACTCACGTGGATTTCCTTTCCTTTTGGCAGTATCTCTCGACCTTACCACTGGTTGGGTGGGGGGGGGGGGGGGGAAACAAGAGACTTACCAGAAGAGTAGCTATTGTGATGTTGTTGAGTAAGTCACAACAGAAACCTGAACAAGACTTCTAACACTGACCATCTATTGTAAACTTTCATTTACATTACACTAGAATTTTAATAACAATTAACAGATATTTACAGAATTTCAAATCCCACAGCCAGTATAAAGAGGTATTTACAATTATAAGCCCTAGGAAACAGGGCCACAGCAGTAGGCCATCCTCATGATAGTCCTAGGCGGAGGTTTTTACTGTTCTTAGGTTAATACTCACAACTTTCCCTACCCTTAAACAGGATCGTCCCGAGGTGGTCAATTCAGTCCTGTCAACCGCTTCTCACGCCAGAATCACTTTTCTCGCTGGTACCGCTCGCCAGTCAATTCAAATGCACTATCTTCACCTTTGATTGAAACTGCGCTGTACACTATACAACAATTAATTGATCCTCCTGATGATCTTGTAGGGCCCTTTCCATATTGGCATCAACTTTGGGGAAAGTCCGTTATTTCTTTTGGGATTAAATAGCCATACCAAATCGTTTTCTCTAAACCCCTCGTGGTTCGCCCTTATGTTATGTCTTATGTGATGTCCCAAATGGTGCTATTGTGCTCATCGTTCCTCTGGACCGAGGTTTTGCGGTACATTTGGAGCATTCTCTACGCAACATATTCACATTTTCATGGCAATACACCCAATAGAACCTCCCTCTAACTCCCAACAGAGTTTTGGTTATATCAAAATGAGCCTCTGAGACTCCATCGTGTACTTCCGTGCTGGACTATGGAAACCTGGACCTCGGGTACTAATAGCTGTTTGGTTTTACTCCTTCTACCAGCACTCTCCCAAACCTTTCAGCAGTCCAATCTCTAAACAGAGGGAGTCCCATTGTAACCATAATGTCTTTTGTAATATATCAGCTGAAATATTCTGTGAAGATTGTTTGCTTCTGTAATTCACAAGTTGTTATCATCATAGTGTTAGCTCAATTACTAGTGTGACGAAATATAGATTTACTGTACTTGTAATTTCAAACGATATATGCCTTATTCTAATACATTTCAAAAGGATTTCTAATTATATTAAAATATCGGTAAAATAATAAAAACACTCAATGGAAAATACAAAAAAAACATAAATGTTGGCTCAGTTTCTAGTGTGACGAAATATAAAACCACTACACTTACAACTTCGAACGATATATGTATACATGTTAAAAAAATCACCATCTTCTCTCTTCAAACACGAAAATCTCACAGGAGGTCTCCTGGCTCGAGGTGGGTCCCGCCTTTGGACTGTACCTTCCTCTCTCATGGCCTCGGGGTCCAGCGAGTGAAGAGGCTCTAATGACTTTCCATCGTCTGTATCGCTCTGAATCTTGATCCGACCACTGGCTAGTTACTCCTGGCGACAGCGATTCCATATAACCTCTGTCTCGTACAACCTCCGAGATTATGGCACTGGGACCTGCTCCTCTTGAGTGCTCGGGTTGCCGCTCTCCATCTCCACTCTCATCTTCTTCACCATTTATCCACCTTTTTCTAATTTGATCTCTGTGATAGGCCTTCACCTGTCCGTGGATCAAAATGATGTAGACTCTAGTTCCCCTCTTGCCCACAATTTTTCTTGGGATCCATTTATCACCACCTCTAAAGTTTTCACACCATACTAAATCATCTATCTGGAATTCTTCCAAATGGGTTCGCCGATCATTTCTTCATTTGCCTGGCTTGCTGGTCCCTAACTCTAGATGCCAAGCTGGGATGTATCAACGATAATCTGGTTCAAAGCGCGCGCCCAATAAAGAGCTCTGATGGAGTCTTTACCTTTGTCACATGCGGGGTGCTTCGATATGCCAGAAGAACTTTTGATAAGGTGTATTGAATGGTATCCCCAATTTTTATCCAAAGCAGTCTTAATTGTTCAAACCGCTCTTTCAGCCAAGCCATTACTTTGCGGGTGGTACGCTGGGATCAATGTTTGTTTAATTCCATTTCCTTCCAGAAAACTTTTCATTTCACTACCAGTAAACTGAGGTCCATTATCAGACACAAGTTCCTCCGGTAAACCATAGGAAGAAAAAAGTCGCTGGAGTTGCTCAATGGTTTTTCGTGTGGTGGTCTCTCTCATTGGGATGGCTTCGATCCACTTTGAATGACTATCTACTACTATTAATGAATTGATGTTTTCCTTATTTGCAAAATCAATATGAATTATTTGCCAAGGTCTGGTTGACCATCTTGAGAGTTGCCATTTTCCTTTATTTGGCCCATCCTGGGATTGCTGAGAGCTTCTGCACTTATTTACCAAAAACTCGATTTGGGTATCTAGATTTGCCCACTCAAAATGTGATCTTGCTACAGTCTTCATTTTGTTCATACCGGAATGAGTCTCATGAAGACAGTTCAACATTTTTATTCTGAGAGATGGTGGAATGATGACTCTCATTCCCCAAACCAAACACTCCCCATCTACAGTTAGCTCAAGTATTCTTTGAAAATAAGGTCTGAGGTGATCAGCCACCTTTTCAGGCCAGCCTTGCTGAGTATAAAATTTGGCCAATGAGAGCACTTTGTCTTTTTCAGTTTCCGTGGCAATTTCCTCTGCTGTGATTGGCAATTCTTCCACATAGGATAAAGCATAGACATTATTTAGTCTAAGAATTTCTTCCCAACCCACAGGAAAACGTGACAAAAGATCTGCATTCCCATGGTCTTGAGTACTTCGGAATTTAATATCGTAAGTATAAGCTGACAAAATAAGCCCCCAACGCTGCAATCTTGAAGTAGATAAGGTGGGGATTCCTGATCTTGGGCCCAAAATGGTCACCAATGGCTTATGGACTGTAATAAGGATAATTTTTCTTCCATAAATAAATTGATGAAACTTGGTTACTCTATAAATAATGGCTAGAGCCTCCTTCTCAATCTGAGAATAATTATGTTCTGCTCCTGATAAAGACCGTGAGGCAAACATAATGTCCTATAAGCTTATGTCCATAGTTTACTTGAAAACCATTTCTAAGATTCCATCCTTCAGTGTAGCACATAAAAGCAGAATGATCCAATACAGTATTAGAGCTCTGAAAAGCGGTCTGGTGGATTAAATTGGCGAAACCGCTGGGAGGGTTCACCACTGATGAGCCAAGCCCTCCCAATATATTTTTTCATCGTAGTAAGGACAGTAGAAGTTCGTTTTATGTATAAAAGAAACATTCGCACTTTTAAATCCTTTTATTTTATATATATAGATGGCGCGTTATTGCTTTGTGTTAATTTATGCATAATTGGTCTCTCCTGGCCTTCAATAATATGTGACAACACAGCGCCCACTCCAATCTGTGATGCATCAGTGGCCAAACACAATGGCAAAGTCGTATCATATGGGACTAGCACCCTCTCAGAGGTAATGCAATTCATGCACTTGTCAATGGCCTCTCCACATTCCTTTGTCCAAACCCAAGGACGTTTTTTGTGAAGCTCATGAAGAGGCTTCAAAAGCTCTGGCAAATTGGGTATGAACTTCCCATAAAAGTTAACTAAACCAAGAAATAATCTTAATTCAGAGATTCGTAGGCGTTTTGGCTTTCTGTATTGCTTGTACCTTGTGATCCAAAGGTCTGATGCCCTGTCCTGTAACAAGATGTCCTAAATATTCAATATATTTTTGCAAAAATAGGCATTTTTCTTTCTTTAGTTTGATATTATACTTCGCCAAGCGAGCAAATATAGTCTTCAACAAGGTTCTCGCGGATGTTGGATGTTGAATATATAAAACAGCTATAAATCAATAACTTGCGAGAATCTCTTCAAACGCAAAGGTGGAAGCCAAATGTTTGATATTATTATTTTAAAAAATACATCTTCAGGAAAACCTTAAAAACATTTTCAAAGAGTGTGATATAATTTGCAATCTCTGCAATGGAAAAATAGAAAATGAATTATCTCATTGTATCTTTGAGTGCCAGAATATTGGTGAGGAGAGAAGGATTTTCTCTTTATAATTAAAGGACAGCCAACTTACACACACATCAAGGCGAAAGATTTTAGTCAAATATTTGTCAAATTGATTGGTTGCTCAGGCCCCATACAATTCCTACAAAGCAGCAAATAGAAAAAACAAACAAACTTGAATCTATTATTTCCTCCTCCACTTCACGATTATGAAATATTGTGGGAGTATTGTTCTAGCCAGCAATGAGAAGCTGGTGGTATGGGTGGCTGTGCTAGAGTAAAACCTTGCCCTTCCTTTTCTTGGACTTGATATTACATTCATAGTGAACTGAAAAATTCATCTTATTATTTAATTTTTTTTCTCTTTATCTCTAAATATATTGTTAAATACTACTTTTGTTTGCTATATTATTATTTTTCTGATTTTGGATCTTGTACCATGAATAAAAGACTAACATCTTAATAAAGGATTTGAGTGTGTGTTTTGTAAAGACAAAGTTTCCTCTTAATTGACATTATCAAGCAGGTTGAAGGCACTTTGAATGTTTTTAATGTTGTAATTTAAAAATAAACATTTTTAACACAGTAGAGTGAAAGCCTGTTAAATGTAAATATTGTGGCTAGAACAAATGGTAAGGACACCAAATAGGTATTCAAACAAGTGAATATATCGAGAGAGAATATAGGACAAATTCTATTTTAAAACGCAAAACATCTCTAATACTAAAATGATAAAATATATCTATTGTTAGTTCGTTATAATATTGGTCATCTTTTTATGTTAACATTATAATTATTACTATACACATTCAAATACAAATTGGTCAGCAGGAATGTACTTTATTATTTTTCATTATACTTTAAAATTTACCCAAAAGAGGATTTTTCTAAAAATGAAGACCAAAACTACCTTCCTTTAACACACGTTTTGGTAATTGGAAAATTATAGGGTTTGAGGTACGATTTGTTCAGTCATCCCCAATTCTCAAGATTCATCAGACCATCTCTTCTAACACCTCAATGTTCCTGGAGAGTGCTTCGCATCCGAGGAAGAAGTGTAGCAACCTTCCAAACTTATTTCCGGGAAGAAATACATATATAATGGAGAAATGCTGGACCAAATATGTTGAAGATAAGGGAGCTTATGTAGAAAATTAAAATATTTTTTAAACTGAAAATTTGTCTTTATCATTAGAGAACTTTTCTCTTTACCCTCATATTTCATGGACAATGTTAGATTTTAATACTCGCGGATGTTTACAGCACAGATTGCCTGTTCTTTCAACCATATTAATTATAAGGTAACAATGCGCCAACTATAAACAAGAAATGAAGGCATGAATGTCTCCTCCCACAAACGAAACAACCATCCATTATTCATACTGTGATGAAAAATATTTGTGGGGGGGGCATGATTCGTATTCATTAGTGGTGAAGTGTGGTTTTGCAAATTTAATCTACCAGACCATTTTTTAGATCTCTAATACTGTATTAGATGATTCTGTTTATATATGCTACACTGAATGATGGAATTTTAGAAATGGCATTCAAGCAAGCAATAGTTATATATTTTAGTTTTCAGAGGAAGGGCTTGACTGAAAGGTAAAAAGATTTGTCCCTATTATATAACCCTATTAGAAAAGTCTGGGGAAATAAAATTAAGAGAGTGTAAAGAAAAAGAGAAATCAGCTTTTTTAAAAGTATTCTTTCTCAATGCGCGAAGTGATGCACCATTTTGTTGTTACTATGGATAAAAAATATTGGAACCACAGAATGAATATTCACCAATATCATCATTTGTTAATGTTGGAGCATTATTCTCACTATTTTCAATACATTATAGCCCAATAATTTTTCTATGATGGTATTTCTCACAGAACAGTCACTCTGACATGGCGGAGTTCTTTCTGTATTCTCCTAGAATTTCCTATGCCCTATAATATTGAATTCTTCTTGTTAAGAAATCTTTTCATGTGTTAATTAATTTCATCACCCATTAGGTTTACAATTTGTTGATTTGACACCATCCTGACTGGTTGAGGTAGATGCATCTGCCTTTGTCTTTAAAACAAGGAGCACTGCTCAGTGGCAGGCCGACTTACTCCAAAAGAAATAGCTGTTTCTGACATGAGGAACAAACATCATCTACTGATCCCCAGGACACAACATCAAAAGTTTCAAGCTCTACAAGCTTGATACCCTAATATGATTGAGTGGAGTTAAGAAAAAACAATTTATTGATTTTGTATGTCGCTTTTCTTTATGCAGATTGCCCAATTTAATCATGGTTTTCAATTCTAGGTCTAATTGGATCCTATAGGAGGAGATTTTGAAGTTTTTTACCAGCGCGTTAGCATCTGGATTATTACAGGTTCCTGGCATCTTCCAGAGTGTAAATCTCATTTTATTCTTCAAGGCTTAGTTGCACGTTTTCAATGTTTAAATGTTATAGAATAGTCTGAAGCATGCCATTTTGTGGTTGATTAAAGACACTATCTTTTTGTTTATAAATACAAAAGAAATCAAGAGTGCAATGGTTGGAAGATGGCTGTTTTACATTCAATAATGACTTGAAAATTCTCTGTGTTTGAGAAAGCACAACCTTTCTATTATTAACCTAATTTCTTTTTATCTCTACTTTTGACCTCTTTTTAAGGTTGAATTTTAGTGGCTGATTAAAAAGTTATTGGTATACAGAAATATTTTTTATATAATTAGATCCTTTGTGGCATTTTATACTAGCATATATTAATAATCCTACATATTTTGAGAAAATAAAAAATATATTTATTTCAAATATCATATAGAAGCTGATCTTGATTACATTGATTTAATTCCAGGTTGGTGTGTGTGTGCAATATCTGGATTCCCAAAGAGCAGCACAAGTTGTTCTTTTGAGTTTTTGCTTCATGTGTGGAGGAAACCAGTATTTCTTCTCAAGATATTTGATTGCATTTCAGAGACAGTATCTGCAGATCTCCAATTTTATACGTTAATGATTCTGCCCTACACATTTCTTATCCTCTACCAGAAGTTTCCTATGAAATCTATTTATTTAAATAAACTATCATTTTTTAAATTAAAATAATGTGTCAAGCATTATATAATTTTTCAGTCTATAGGAAAGTATTCTTATCTTCTCAGAGCTAATTTTCCAGGGCTATTATTGCCTGTAAACATTCCCTCGCTTCCTGCTTACATCCCTCACTAATACTGCAAACTACTCCATGTGTAAGACAAGATGTCCAAACATATTGGATCTTCTTCTGTCAATTACCTCTAAAAGGCCATATCCATCCTTGATCAACTTTAGGAGACATCTACATCACTTATTCTCGCAGTCCATGGTATCCTATTTATTTTGTGTTAGCACCACATCTCAAAAGCTTTACCTTTTTAGCCTTTCTATGTGTTCAACCTCAGAGATATAATGAAGCTTTTGATAGTGTTTTGTGGTTTTAAGCAATTTGGGGTTAGACTATTTTTCCATGTGGTATTCTAATTTCATTGCTCTATTTTTGCTCTTTTATCTCAACTTTTGCCAAGTGAAGTAATTACGATGTACTAATGCACATGAATGATGTACTGAGGATAGTTTTTCTTCAGTTCCTTCTTCGAGAGTGTAGTGGTTCTCCAGGTATCTGGTGCTTTCCTCTTTTTCGAAGAAATTTCTTTTCTATGATTATTATAGTTAGGCCTGAACACCCTCTCTGTGACTAAATCATTATATTTCTAGTTTCTGTTTAACTAGTCTGTCTCCTAGAATGATTCATCAATAAACGTGAATAAGTGTTTGCAATTCCTTCCATATCAATTTATATATTATCATATATATGCCCAAAAAGAATTTCTTAAGCACCAACAAAAATTACATTAAAATATTAACAAATATGAAGTATATTTCTGAGAAAAAATGTAGGTGACTAATAATCCAGCTTAGGCCGGCACTGATGTCTAGTTTAGAATGTATAAGACTCCCCTGTTTCAGAACTGAGAAGATATAGGGGTCAGGTGAATGTGTTTACATTGATTAGAATATACATGTTCATCAAGTGTGGAGCTTTTTTCGCATGAATGTTTTGAAGTTTGAGTCAGGTCTTTAGATATTCTTTGGTTAGGACCTTAAAGAGTAGTTTCTCTAATTGATGTCTAGGACTTCAATACCTGACTGGAAATAATTTTGACTTTGAAAAATATTCTAGAAAGTTTATTAAATGTACTAAAATCATTATTGCAGCAGGGTACTGGATATGAATTGTAATTAAAAATTGGGTTAACTGTACTCTATCACCACATATTCTTATTTTACCCAATTTCTTCATTAAAGGTACTATTGGTGTGGCATATCTTGAATGTTAAATAGGCTTCAACGTGCCAACTTCCACCAGTCTCTGATTGATCTTCGACAGCTATCTTAATTGCATAGGGCACTGGTCTTGCCTTCAAGAACACAGGTTTCACATCTAGTTGCATGGGAGGTCCCTTAAAGTCACTCATTTCTTCATCAAAGATATATGCAAAATTTTAACATATTGTCTCAACATCAGATATGCTTTGATCGAGCTCCACTTTGATACCTAATTCATCAAACCAGTTCTTTACAATGAGATTTTGCTCTACACCTGTAGGGCCAATTCTCATTGGAATTTAATCAAAGATTTGTCTTCAAAATGAATTTTTAAAAGATCTATCTGAGTTGAGGTGTGAAGAAAACAAAAGACATGCTCTTGATTTGAAATGAATTTTTATTTTCCAATTTTTAGAAGTAAAAAATAATAATTGATAATATTTTTGAAGGATAGTACAAGTCATCAGCAATGTTCAGTTTCCTGAATAGAAATTTTTTTTTCAGTTTTAATATGAATTGCCACATTTTCTTCAAAGTCAATTAATGGGTGATTATTGAATATAAAATGAATCAATATAAACCAAATTTTTATATTAGAAAAAAAGCAAATAACAAAGAAACAAAAATAGTCAAATTTTAAAATAATGGTATTTTACTCTGTTACTGACAGCAGAGGTATTCATAATTGCCTGGCTTAAAACAAGGGGAGGCTGGAATGTAAAAGATATCTACAATCTCATAATTTACTATGTAACTTAACATTTAAGATGAGATGCATGAAGTGTTATGCAAAAGACTGGATTGGTTTTAGATTTTACTACTGACTGAGACTGGTATATATAGAAAAATAACTTTTAACACTCAAAGGAAATTAATGGTGAAATGAAGAATGAGAATTCGTGAAAAAAAAAATACACAAAAAGAACATTAACTTTATTTACATATTGTTTATTTGATTAATTAATGTACAAATGTTTACTTTTATTGTGTTATCACTTACATTTTTATGATTTTATGTACAGTTCAAAGAGAATTCATAAGGTGTAGTAATACATGTGCAGAATCAATTTTTAGAGATTTTCAGAAAAGAGAGATTTCATAATCGGCAATAATACAAGATATTTAAAAAAATTAAATAGGTGATTAAATGGTCAGTTCTGATAATAAATCTCAATGGCCTTCTTAAAATTTACTGTAATCATTTAAATAATTGTTAAAACACTTCTAATAATTGGCACTTAGAAGATTGAGAGACATGTCTTAGAATGGTAGCAAATCTGATATTTCTGTTTGTGTGAATTTGAATATAGGATTGATAACAGTTTCTTTAATAAGTATTATTTTATTCCAGGCTGAACATTTAGGGAGAGTTACAAAATTCAAGGGTGGATGAGATTATGTGTTAGTTTGGTGAATTGGTGCAGCTTTTAATATTTCGCATCAATGTTTGTCCTTGTAATGTTAAGGACAACAAACGGGAAATAAAAGAAAGGCAATGTGTTGTACTTTATAGTTTTTCAAGGGTAATATTTTTTCAAGGGTAATATTTGAATAGTATTGTTTGAATGAATACACCAAATTCTAGATCAAATGATAAGTTAACAAGAATTATATAATATTTAAAAAATTAAGTGTCTCATCTTTTACAAATTGGTTACCAAAACTTCATGCATATTTTAAAATTTTGTATGTGCTCTTGTTTCTTTGTTTCTAATTTTTAACCCAAATTATTATTTACTTTTAAGTGTATATATTAAAATATGTATAGTAAAAATCTACTTCTAGGTTTTGTATAAATTTATTATATTAAGAGTACAAATAAGTATGTGCAGTTTTTGTTTCAAATTTGAAGCTTTATTGTGAATTTTTTTTTTAGAAATTCAATGTTCAAAGTATTGCCCTTCGCTAGCCACTAATTTTCCCACCTTTGTGGCAAATGGCAGATCCCATTGTGAAAAAAGGCCAGCTCTTTGGCCACTTTCCACTCATTGAATTATTTTTGACTTCATCGTAATTGAAGAGGTGCTGGTCACAACCCAAGCCAGGCCATGTTGTATTGATCGGAAGAGATAAAATTTGGAAAGAGCTATGTCTGAGCTATATGGCGGGTAGGGTAAGACGTTCCATCTTAGCATTTAAAAATACATTTTAACGTGTGCTGCAGCATGTGGCAGAGCATTATCATGTTGCAAAATAACTTTGTCTATTGGCGTATTGCAGCCTTTTTTCCCGCAATGCTCGGCTCAAACACATCAATTGTCTTTGGTATACATCCCCTGTGATCCTTTTATTCAGTTGTAAGAGCTCATACCACTCCTAGCTGGTCTCACCAAATACACAGCATAATCTTCTCACCATGAATATTTGGAATGGCTGGCAATGATGAGGCACGGCCTGGGTATCCATACATTTCCTGACATTTTGGAATTATCGTAATGAACCTACTTTTCATCACCAGCTACAATTCAATACAAAAACCCCTTTCATTGGTGGCATTCCGGGTTTTTCTTCATCTTCCAAATCAAAATTGCCACTTTTAAACCGTGCAAACAACTTTACAAGTTCGTTCAGCCAGAGCATGGTCACCATATACTTCCTCTAAAAAAAGGTGACTTTCAGCAGCTTTTATCTTTATACTGAAGAAATGAAATGAAACTCAGCAAAAACCCACTATTTGGTACCAAAAGTTGACACTTTAGGAGCAAAAAGAAACTAGGCTGTTTACACTTCAGAGAAATGGAGGTTACTGAAAAAGGTAGCCTTATGATGATGCTTCAAAATAATGATGTTGCCAGATGAAACAATGGAATAAGAAAATAATAGCAACATCCATATCATACTGCACGAACTTATTTATACTCCCAAAAAATTTAGCTTAAATTTTATTTGGTTAATTACAATATTCAAATATATAAATTATTACATGGCTATATTTGACAGTTTGAATATGTAAATCATGTAGTATTATTTTTTTACTATGCTCAAATTTAAAAATTTTTACCTACATGTAAAGAGATATGGATTATTTTAAGTTGTTCACTATTAAGGACTCTGTTCGCAATATTCATTTTTCAAAGGTATTGAAACTATATATTTGAACATATGAAATTTAAGTAGGGCCTTAGTTGTAGATATTATAATCAAAATGTTCACATTTAAAAGGTTTTCTCCTGTTTGTGTGTGCATATGATCAATAAGTTTATATTTGTATATTTTTTAAGGTCACAATATTCACATTTAATGGGGTTTTTCTCCAGTATGTGTAAGCAAATGTCGTTTAAGTCTATATTTGACTACTGTCCTATAGTCACAATGTTCACATTTAAAAGGCTTTTCACCTGTATGTGTGAATGTATGTAATTTAATATATATTTTTTTATCAGATCTATAGTCGCAGTATTCACATTTCAAAGGTTTTTCACCTATATGTTTGTATGTATGAGTTTTAAGTAGTTGCTTATCATTAAATCTATCGTCACAATATTCACATTTGAATGGTTTTTCTCCAGTATGTGTGAATAAATGTTTATTAAGGTGAGATTTGACTACTGTCCTATAGTCACAATGTTCACATTTAAAAGGCTTTTCACCTGTATGTCTGAATGTATGTAATTTAATAGAGCTTTTATTATCAGATCTATAGTCGCAGTATTCACATTTGAAAGGTTTTTCACCTATATGTTTGTATGTATGAGTTTTAAGTAGTTGCTTATCATTAAATCTATCGTCACAATATTGACATTTAAAAGGTTTTTCTCCAGTATGTGTGAATAAATGTTTATTAAGGTTAGATTTGAATACTGTCTTATAGTCACAATGTTCACATTTAAAAGACTTTTCACCTGTATGTGTGAATGTATGCACTTTAATATGGTTTTTACTATCAGATCTATAGTCGCAGTATTCACATTTCAAAGGCTTTTCACCTGTATGTTTGTTTGTATGAGTTTTAAGTAGTTTCTTATTATTAAATCTATCATCACAATATTCACATTTGAAAAGGTTTTTTGCAGTATGTGTGAGTAAATGTTGATTAAGTGTAGCTTTGCTTACTGCTTTATGGTCACAATAGTCACATTTAAAAGGCTTTTCACCTATGTGTTTGAATGTGTGCATTTTAAGTCTGTGCTTAGAAATACATCTATGGTCACAATATTCACATTTGAAAGGTTTTTCTCCAGTATGTGTGAATAAATGTTTATTAAGGTTACATTTGAATACTGTCTTATAGTCACAATATTCACATTTGAAAGGTTTTTCTCCAGTATGTGTGAATAAATGATTATTAAGTTTATACTTGTCTACTGTCTTATAGTCACAATATTCACATTTAAAAGGCCATTCACCTGTATGTTTGAATGTATGTTTTTTAAGTGAATCCTTATTAGCAGACGTATAGTCACAATGTTCACATTTAAAAGGCTTTTCACCTTCATGTTTGAATGTATGGCTTTTAAGTGAATCCTTCTTAGCAGACCTATAGTCACAATGTTCACATTTAAAAGGCTTTTCACCTTCATGTTTGAATGTATGGTTTTTAAGTGAATCCTTATGAGCAGATCTGAAGTCACAAAATTCACATTTAAAAGGCTTTTCTCCTGTATGAGTAAGCAAATGTTTATTAAGTTTATATTTAGATGGTGTTGTATGGTCACAATGTTCACATTTGAAAGTTTTTTCCTTAGTGTGTGTCAGCAAATGCATGGGAAGATTCTTTTTTCTAATATTTTTAATTCGTTTTTTGCTCTTGTTTTTCACAAGTGAATGTTCTTGACCATTTATTTTTTGATTTTCAGCAATATTCTCAACTTCCAAAAGAAACCTTTCCTTGTCATCACAATATTCACTTGCTAAGGTGTTTTCATCTATATTAGATTTAACACTTTTTGGCACATTGGATTCATAATCAAAATGTTTTTTGATATTGATAATACTGGTTTCATTTCCTGATGGGCTATGTTCTTGTTGACTTGTTTCGGAATTTTCACTAAAATTTTGGGAAAAAGTAGACATTTTAAAAAATTATATCAATGCTATCTTGATAAACAAGATTTGTCTAGTTGTGAAAAACTGATCAAGATAGATTATGGAAGTTTTTTTTCTTAGGTCCCAAGTCCAAATATATGTTGAGATGGAAGGTCATATATTGGGGATGATGTGGCCCATTTTGCACTGAAAAAAAAAGCAATTCAACCATTTATATTAATGTATGAAAATATGTCACAAATAATTTTTCAAACATGAAACATTATCAATCTATATATTATTAAATGGGTGTACAACAATGTCATGTGATGATAGGTTAATGCTTTTATGAAAAAAGTACACAGTCCAGAATTTAAATCACAAGAATGTGACCTTGAATGATATTATTGCTCTAGCGTGCTTACAATGGCATTAGATTTTTATATAATCAAATTAATATTGCACAATTTGGATTATAGAATATAAACACAAGGTAATTGGACCAAATCCAATTAAATAGTGTAATGTTTCGGTAATGAGGCTGTTACTGAAACGTCAGACCTTATTTATTTAATTGGATTTGATTATTTAACCTTGTGTATATATGTGATATACACCAATAACCCCATATTGGTGTATAATATAAAAAGATTGTCATGTTGTATAATAAACACCCCTGTAAATAATTATACGCATGATTGACATGTGTCATTATATCACAATATGTAATATACTCTGTATAAACTGAGAATAATAAAATGAAACTCTGTAATAGATTAAGAGTTGAGCTGTAGCAAAGATTGGAGAATAAGAAATCCAACAACGTAAGAACGAGGCTTATGTGTCAAGAGGTTGCCAGGAAGTTGTTAAGAGTGTACAATGACATCTCTTCTGATCCACGCCATTATTGCATTCGCTGAAGGCTCACTACTTCCTCATCGCAAAATATATAAACCCCCACCAGGCCCGTAAAATACGTAGTCTCTTCACCATCGGCAATAGCCCTCCTCACTTCATTCCTTTACCATGCGGTAAACCAGTAAGAACTCTTCTTAAATCTCCACTTTTGCTTCTTGCTATACTATCTGTTCATTGAACTTTCTTAGTACCACTATTTCCCTTCATTTTTTGTGTGACAATCCCAAGTCTTCCATTCTCGCTCGACCACATCTGCCTGAACTCTGTGAGAACTGTTAAAGGTCTTCCAAAGTGCAGAGAGGAACTGGAAAACTCTCCACATGTATATATTCAAATTTCAACACCCCAATGGATCAAAGCTTTTGCTTGAATAAGTCTCTCACTCTGTTAATATAAAATCGATTTAATTATTAGCTTATCAACATGGTAAATTGTTTAGGATTATCTAAATCATTAAAATAAAATTTTAAGAAAAGAGTATAAAATAATAATAGTAATAATGATAAGGCACAATTTGGATTATATATTATAAACACAAGGTGAAAAGTCTAAATCCAAATAAATAGTGTGTGATGTTTCGGTAACAGCGTTGTTACTGAAAGGTCACACACTTTTTATTTATTTGAATTGGTCTTTTTACCTTGTGTTTAAAAATAGTATTAATCGTTAACCCTTTTTAAAATTTCATTTACAGTAAAACTTCTCTAACAAAACACCCTCTAAGAGAGATTTTTCAATTCAATTGATGATATTATTGTTTATTAGTCATTAACACGTGGAACCTTAGGGAAATGGATCCATGCTTAAGTAATATAAGCCCAAAGAATGTTAATCCACATCCTAAAACTTCAAAATTCAATATAAAATCATGTCCTTCAGACATACACTTCGCTCAAGGTCACACTAGGGGGAGGTTGAAAGGGGCCCCCGTTGGAAAATATTTACATATGACCTCTCTATTCACATTTCCTCTTATTGACACTAGGTTTCTGGAATGTAATTATGAATTTATTGACTTTTTTGCGCTCCCTAACAAAATATATCCTGATCAACCTAGTACCTCAGGAATTATTTCAATTACAGAACCTGAAGTTTGGTGACAAATATTTTCAAGATTCTGAATCAGAATTGAATGAGTCTTGAAAATATTTCTCACCAAACTTCAGGTTCTGTAATTGAATTCCTGAGGTACTAGGTTGACCGGATATATTTAGATAGGAAGCGGAAAAAAAGCCAATAAATTGAAAATTACATTCGAGGAACCTGGTGTCGAAAAGAGGAAACATGAGTAGGGAGGTGATATTATGTAAATATTTCCCAATGGGAGCCCTTTTCAAACTTCCCCCAGTGTGACCTTGAGTGGAAGTGTATGCCCGAAGGACATGAATCCCGTTATGATATTATATTTTGAAAATTTAGGATGTGGATTGAATGGATCAGAATTGAATGAATTTGTTTTTGATCCTGTGTGTGGTTTGGTTTTGGATGAATATAACTCGGATACCATTGCAATTCATTTCGAAGATGTTGATCCTCCCTAAAAACTCACTTCTAAAAATTGAGGATGGACAGAGGTCAGTTACCATTTTTCTAGGCCTTCTTTTTTTTCTCCAGACCTAGCTCTGACTTCTAATGCCTGCAAAATCATTGAACACATGATTCTCAAAAGGGTAATTTTTTTATCTTAACCTCAAAAACCTATTAAAAAGAGCTTTCTAATATTATCAAACAACAGAGGACTCAATCTTTGTTTTAAAAAATCCAGGACAGCTTTCCCGGATGAAAAGGAAGAAGGGGCTCACTAAAAAACCTCACTAAAACCTCAAGCTCACTAAAAAACCTGGGTTCAGCTTGCCCTGCTGATAGTACCCTGTAAGGGCTCCTAATCCAGGGATATAGGATGAGGAGTGTTTGTACTCCATGTTAGGAGCGGCTGCACATGGCATCTGTTCCTCATGTCAGAGGCGACCATTTCTTTTAGAGCTAAGTCGTCTTGTCACTGAGTAGTGCTACCAGTTTTAATGACAAAGACAGACGCATTCTACTTCGCCCAGTCATGATGGTTGTCAAACAAACAACATCAAGGGTCACAACTTGATACCCTAATTTGATTGAATGGAGATAAGAAAGATGAAGAGGACAGCTTTCATTATAAACCTACGCAATCAACTTGTGATGTTCCTCTTCGATTAAATAAATAAATATGCTTTATTAAATTAATTTTATTTATATATCTTTCTAATGTCAAACATACACTTTTTTAATAGATTCTTAACAACAACAATAATTACAGTGCTGCCAAATCCAATCAAAAATAAATTAATTAAACAGAGTAGAGTATAATATAATTATAAGGTATATTACACAACTATAGCAGTTTTTATCAACCTTTCCGAAGCATTGACAGTGGTTGGAAGAAAAAACTAATTCTCAAACTCTATAAACTTGGAATAGAGGAAGGCATGCTGAGTTGGAACAGCAACTTTCTATCCAAATGCACCATACAGGTTAATTTCAACAACAATATATCAAAAACTACTCGTATTTATCGCGGTCTACCCCAAGGCTCGATCTTAAGCCCTATTCGCTTCAACATCTACCTAAATTATATACACATCATCAAAATACCAGCTAAAAATTGCTCTTTATGCAGATGATGTAATCATTTGGGTCTCAAAAACAACTTTTCCGATTCAAAAGTCTCTGAACTAGGCTATGAAATATCTGCAAAAGGTAACCTCGAAACTGAAAATACATATTAACATCAGCAAATCTGAAATTGGCCTCTTCACCAATAACAATTATTTTCGCGACTGGACCCCAAAAATATTTTTTTAAATAACTAAATAATCAAATAGTAATATTCTCTAAGATTTCTTGGTGTCACACTTGACCCTGGCTCTCACTTTTAAAAACATATTGCACCATGATACACAAAGCTAAAAATAGACTCAAAATTCTGAAAAAAAAAACTGGCTTATGAACTAGAGTACGAATGCCAATATCTTGTGCACAACATACCTTGCACTGGTAAGACCTATTTTGGAACATGCTGCTCAAGCCTGGATCAATGCAAGTAAAAGCAACCTATCCAGAGTAGTCAGAATCCAAGCAAGCTCAGCTAAAATCATCCAGCGGGCTTCGAGGATCTTGCCCAAATCACATTGCCGAACTCAAATCTAACCTTCTTCCTCTGCACCTTCGAAGAAAAATCTTTTTTTTTTTTTATTATTTCCTATTTAAAAAGATTAATACTACCAAAGAACACTTTATGGAAAATTTTATTGGAAATTGGGACCCCTATCAAAAAATCATATGTCACATTCTTCTCAACATGGCTCACAATTCTCATCTTTTAGATATCCAAATTAATTTCAGACACAACGCTTTCTACTTTCCACACAGAACTCTCAATAAACTCATCTGTATCACTTATCCCTGCCATTTCTCATAAACATGAAACTCAGCCAGAATTAATTGAAGCTCTTGGCCTCCAAATCATTGAAAAAACTAGCTACCTCTTTGACATAGCAATTTACACTTATAGGAGTCAAATTGAAACTGAACTGTCTGGCAGTGGAGTTGTTCTTTACAAATATAAAATCCTTTTTTAAAAATCTTCCTTTCTCAACCTAGACACCTTTCAGTCTACAAATCAGAACTACAATAGGAATTACTGTCAAAAACATCAACATCAATCATTCTCCAGTAAAGAAGCTCTTCTCAAGAGCATCGCAAAATCTGTAAACCGACTCACACATAACAGCTGTCATTGTGCAATGGCTTCCAGCTCATGTTGGAATTCTTAGAAATGAGCTAGCAGACTTTGGCAATGTCTGGAGTTCTTGACCACCCTAAGGCCAAAAATCTACCACAAAACTAGTTTTAAAAAAGACCATCTTTGTACCATCAAGACCCAATGCCTGCAAGATTAGAAATCTAGTGCTGCACATGACTGGTATAAAGCAGGAGGGTCAAGCACCAATTCTGTACTCCCAAGGGAACTACAGTCTTTGATTCAAGACTTAAATTTGGTCATCTATGAACAATGTCTTTCCAGAATGGTTGCAAGGTTTTTCCACTATGTACCAAGTGTTATTCTCAGCCTGCAACCCCAAAACACATTATTGACTCATCCATTGATGAGCTCTAACTCAACCCCCGTAATAAACCATCGAAAGTCTCGAGTTCTACAGACTTGATATCCTAATATGATTGAGTGGAGATAAGAAAGAAGATTTTGTGTCAATATATGGAAAGTAACCAGGTTCTGTGAACTGCAGCCTATGGCATAGTTTTATATTTTAAGGCTTTGTTCACAAAATTTTATCAAATTAATTTTTCAGAAAATAAAAAATTTAAATTATTTTGGGAAATTGGTTTTGAAAAACAATAGGAACAATATTTTCATCTGGCACAAATCTCACATTTACTATATCTAAAAATTGTCAACAAATTATTTGAACAAGTAACAATATCACCTTAGAAAGAATACTTTTGGTTGACAGTTTATCATGGTGGATGCATATGATATATTGAAATTTTATGATTGAAAAAAAAAGGTTAATTTTCAAAATTATTTTCAACTTCAATATATTAAAAACAAGTTGGGCCAAGTAAGTTAATTCAGAAAGGTTTGGGAATATTATAGATGAGAACCATGGAAAAAAATGTTATTATTTAAATGATTTTTTTTGGTAATAATAATTATCACACAATGGAAAATATGCTTCTATATATATATAAAAAAAGGTTTTATAATATTTTTTCAAGGAAAGTTATCAAAAATTTCGATGTTGATTTAAGAGTATAAAGTCGAATTGAGAGTATAATGTCAGTATAGCAAGCTATTACTGAACGGATAAGTAGAATTAAAAATAATTTATATGAAAAGTAGTTGTAAATTAATGATGATTAAAGCAAAATATTAAATATTATTATTAGGGTATCAAAAAAGTTTTTATTCTTTAAGTAACAATATAGGGCTATAACAAGTTCACGCTTATTACTTCGGTCGTTACACGTCATTGAAGCAGAACATAGAAAAAAAAAGGAAGAATTGAAGATATTAGAGTAGGAAAAAGAGCAAAGACAGAACCATGTAATCTTTTTATCAAATAATTTAAATTTATTAAGGAAATTAAATTTTATTTTTTTGTGTAATATGTTGTGTAATTTTATATATTTTTTTATATTTTTGTGTGGAAAGCACTTTTAAAAATATCAAAATTTTATTGTAAGATGGAGTAGAATTTTTTGTGTTGTTTTGTTGGAAACCATAATGGTTCGACCAGGATGGAAAGAGATAGGTACCGGGCTGGGACTTGTCAAAACTAAACCCGGCGGGAGTTTCGTCCTTGCTAGTTTACTCACCTACCAATCTCTTCGACCAATAAATATTTGGATTAAATTAGAAGAAAGAGTTGGAAAAAAAAAGGCCTTAAAATTTATATATTTTGCTTTTGTTGTGTGTGGTTGGAATTATATATGTGTGTTGTATGTGTATTAGTCTGTGTGTGTGTTTATGTGTATTTTCTAAAGATTAAGTGTGTGTATATATTCTTGTGTTTGTGACTTTTTTAAAAGGAGTAATTATGTGTGAATATTTCATGTTTTACTTTTAAACCTTAGTAAATATGTTCAATGACAAGTTTCAAGCAGTTCGAATTATAATCAACAAAAATTAACACGGTGTATATTTTTAGTAAAACCTTTCAATATGTCTTTTTTTTTTTAATTGAATTATGAGTACATTTAAAAATCCATGTAATTATCAAGACTATTATAATATTACTACATTGGACGATTGAACAAAACAGGGATTGCAATGTACACTGAACACGCATACACATGGGGGCATACAGACACTCAGTCCCACATGCCTCCTGCCACGGCTACAACACACACACACACGGCCGTGCGGCCACGTGTCACGCGAGCTCCGTGATTTTCGCCTCTGGCGAGCGGAAAAATGTCCCTAGACATGCCGAATTCGGCATCGCCAAGGAGCGTGGAATCTGCTGGACAAGAGCCTGGAAGGCCCAGCATCCTATCTCCAACTGGTGGGAAGAATTCGCAGAAAAACGGAATTCAGAAGACAAATATTCTAGAGAAAACTCTGAAATTCGAGAATATGCAAATCCGCCGGTAGGCGTTAGAAATGTAAATCTGGCCGCCGCGCGCGTCGACGTCACGTCCCGCATGGCGGCTGCTTCGTCATCAAATGGCGCTGCCCTTACCATCAGGAACTGGGCAGATTGTGACGAGGTCATCAACCCCGGGACAGATGACGACTTTACCGTCGTGAAGAACAAGAAGAGGCGCCGCGTATCAAATTCGCCTACAGCGGCTGCACCATCCTCCAACATCGGAAGTGCAAGGACCAATCGCCGTCTGCAATCATCGGCGGGATCGGTGCCGCGGGCCCAAGAATTGAGAACGACCAGGGCCCACATCGCAGAAGCCCGGACGCGGCAGGCATCCTCGTCTGAGGAACACTGCGTATACCTGGAGCATGGCCCAGAACTACAGCCCTTCCACTATCTGAGGGCACTGGACAGAATGCTTGGAGGAACCGCCGGTGTTATCCAGATCTCCAAGGTGAATGGCCACCAACTTCTGGGATTGGCTAACAGAGGCCTAGCCGAGCGCCTCATAAACGAGGGCCTTGAGGTTGAGGGCACTCTCCTCAGGGTTTTTCCCTTTCCGCAGAAGAGGATAACGGTGGGCAACCTCCTCTTCTTCGTGGAGGACTCAGCCATCATCAACGCCCTAAAGCCCTATGGGCGCATAACATCCATCGCGTCCAAAATGATGAAGACCGGGCCATACATCTACTGCGACGGCCGCCGTGAGGCGTTCATTGTCCTCCACGATGGAGTGACTACCGAGAGGCTCCCCACCCGCCTTGATATTCCGATCAAGGGCGAGGCCTGGCCCGCCTACCTATCATCGGGCATCAAGTGCTCCAGATGCCACGGACAAGGGCACCGGAGGGCCAACTGCCCCCTGCTTGCAGGGCGGGTCAACACCACCAGCTCAGCCCCACCAGCTTCCCTTGCTGGCCTCCAACCAATAACCACCCCTGCACCGCCTCAGCGGCCTACGCCCCAGCATTCAGCACCGGCGCCTCCCTTGGAGATCTCCGGTGCCTCGCCCGCGGCCCGAGCTGCAATCCACCCAGCAGGCGCCCCCCGACCATCACCAACAGCGCCCTCGGCCTCACCTACGGAGGAGAGGCCTCCTGCCCCTCCACCTGTGACCCCTGATCCGTCATCGCAGGCTCCTAGAGATCCCGCATCCCAGGAGATCCTCGGGCCTGCAAACATCACTCAAGACATCGAGATGACTGCCGTGGAGGAGTCCATCCCTTCCTCCACGTCATCAAATAAGAAGTGCACGAGAATTGACCTCGCAGCCTTCATAAAGAGAAGTCCCAGCGTGTCCTTCGCTGGAACTGACGCCCTTGGCCTTGGGCGGGAGGAGGTTCTGGACCTCCTCTCCTCAAAGACCAAGGCACATAAGCGTGGTCGCCATCTGACCCCTTCGCAGAGCAATGCTCTTGCCGGCCTAATAAACCAAATCCTCGACCTAAGGCCCGGAGTAAATAGCAACATTTATAAGGTCTTGCGACAGGTCATGTCAGAGCTGAGGACCGGTCCAGCCGCAGTGCCCCCTACATCCACACTGCCTGCGCCTCGACCATCTCATCTAACGCCGCTCACTTCCAACAAGCTGACACCTGCTTTAATAACACCCCCGCCGCCCGCCCCGACGGAGATGGAGGAGGACGTTCCGATGACGGAAGAAGAGCGGTGTACCCCCACTGCCTGCGCCTCGGCTCGCTGAGCCAACACCGCCCACTCCCCAGGGGCAAAAGACAACACCGGCTACGACTACACCTCCGCTTCCACCGCCTGACCCGATGGAGGACGACGACGACCTGATGCCGGAGTTAGATACAACCTTCAATGAAATGATCGCTGAACCCGGCTTTGGGTCCCTGCTGGAGCCAGGGATTTCCCTGGATGCCGTCATGTTTGCGATCTTATACCGCGAGGATAGATTGGATCTACTCAAGGATCTCTCACCTGAGCAGGGGAGTACCCTCGCAGGCTTCCTTGACGCTGCTCTCGAGCGAACTCGGAACAGCCATCCCACCATTCGCAGGGGTATTCACAAGCTAAGGATAGCCTTGCCCTCCTGATCAATGTACATAGTTTGCCCTTTTGACTCCTCGTGAGTAATTGTTGACCAGCGGTCAATAAAAATTTTTTGTCACGGCTACAACAAGAGACATTTTTAAAAATTTTCTTTGTTCTTTCTCACAATCTCACATTTAGTTTTAATTCATTCTATGCTTAACCCTAGAGATAAGTATGTTGATTTGATTTTTCTAAGTACAATCTTTTATCGACCAATTACAATATTTCGATCTTTGGTCTTAGTCTATAGTCACTAAAACAAAAGAGTCGCACACAAATAATTTAATTTGGCTTTTTTCATACTGCCTTGCAATACAAATCTACAATCTAATTAATACTTTTTCTTTGATCACAGGGATTATGATGAACAATACACACACAGGTGCATAAGGACATACACAGTCTGTCCCACATACCTCCTCCCATAACGACAACAACAAACATTTTTTAAATTTTCTTTATTCTTTCTCCCAATCTCACTTTTAGCTTTAATTCACTTCATATTTAACCTGTTGCAGATCCACTGTCTTTTTTTGTGTGTGCGATTTAATTTCTCATTTTTATTTGAAGATATTGCGAGGGATGGACTTCAAAATGTAAGAAAGCCGTGTAAGAAGACGCCACCCTCCCCCCCCCCCCTCGTGGCGCGAGCGGCGGCGGTCACGCCCATGATGCAACTTCCGCTCTCTCTCGCCCCCCACGCCTGCCCGCGTCTCGAGACGAAGAACTCTATCTCTCTCTTTTAAAGTAATTCTTTAACTGTAATCTTGTATCAACTATAATAAATTTCCCATCTTCACAGCAATCATTGAGTTGCTATAGTTTTAATTATTTTATGCTGGTTACACCGTCCAGTGATACGAATTTATTTGATCAAAGCTCGACATTTTTTGGCGTCCGCGACAGGACGGTACAACAGCATATTTTGTAATTCAAAATGAATCGCCTCAAGAAAGGAAGAAGGCCTGTTCGTGGCCAAATCACAAAGCTCATCAACAGTGTTGAAACAGCCCTGAAGAAGCCAGTAGAAGAACTGGACAAGACAGACTTGAGGGTCTCAGCACTACAGCTTGAAGATTTATGTCGAGATCTTCATGAATGGGATGAGAAAGTAACCGAGGCCATGTTGGATGAAGAAGTGACTGAAAATGAACAGGACAAAGAATATGATGAACGTCTGAGGTACGACAAACTTATCAAAAGGATGAGAGAAGAGTTATAGAAAGTACTGAATCCGAAGAAAGGTGTGTCGCCCCAGCCTGATGAAACATCTTCGGAAACGAGCAACAGTACAACCCGGAGAAGAGTTCTGCTTCCCAAGAGAAAACTCCCAAAGTTTGGAGGTGATGTACGTGAATGGACACCTTCTGGTCAAGGTTTGAAGACATCCACAACGACAAGGATCTCTCAGACTCAGATAAGTACCAATATCTAGTAGACTGCATGTTGGAAAATTCCGAAGCTCAGCAACTAGTATTAAGTTATCCTGTCTCAGGAAAGAATTACGCATCAGTTATCAAAGATCTTAAAGAAAGATTTGGGCGAGATAACATGCTAATAAAGGTCTATGTTCGAGATCTATTGTGGTTGGTCATCCGAAGTGCACAAGAGAAAAAGGTCAACTTTAAAGATCTTGTGACTAAGTTGAACTCTCAAATTAGGCATTTAAGTATGCTTGGTGTAACTACGGACAAGTGCGCCGATATATTGTATCCGGTAGTTGAATCATGTCTACCGGAGGATGTCCTCATCTCATGGCAGCACAGCAGTGAACCGGAAGACCTAGAAAGCTTGATGAAATTTCTTCGTCGTGAGGTCAATCAGACTAAGGATAGAGAAATGACCTACAATAAGCATTCAGATTCCTTAGCTCAGCCTACACCTGGGAAGATAGAAACGAAGAAAAGAAGTTTCAATACAAGGCGTGAAATTGCTACAACCTCTGGATTTATGCATTCCGACATCTCACCAACACTGCGTGAGAAATTTAAATGCATTTTCTGCGACAATGGTCATCCAAGTCAAGACTGTCGAAAAGGAATGAAAATGGGCATGGACCAGAAAAATGAGAAAATCAAGAGCTACAAGAGATGCTTTAAATGTCTGCTTCCAGGCCACAGAAGCAGGCAATGCAAAAGAAAAATGTGCTGTGATTTCTGCAAGAGGGATGGGCATTATGCCATCATGTGTAGAGGTGTACGTCATGCTGAAACTGGAAGAAAGAGTCCACAACGACGACAGAATTCAACGTCAACTCCAGGTTCGAGTGATGTAGCTACGGTGAACGAGATGTCCAACTGTGTAAGCACCAAAGCATGCCTTGAAACATTATTAGTGAAAGTTTGGGGTCCCAAAGGTAGCAAAGTGGTACGGGCAGTAATTGATAGTGGATCATCCCAATCGTACATTTTGGAACACATTGTAAAGGATTTGGGTGTTCCTATCATGGGAGAAGAAGAGCTTGATCATGAAATATTTGGTGGGATCAGGTATACTGATCGACATCGGATCTACTGCCTGACTCTATCAAGTATTGAGAATGATAGATGCATTTCATGTCCAGCATCAGCCACTAATCAAATAGCCAGATGTATAAGAAAGCCTACATTTGGTTCATGGGCTCGCGAACTTGCGTCAAAGAAGATACAGCTCTCAGCATTTAAAGCCGAAAGTGATGTGGTAGAGCTTCTCCTCGGTGTAGACATTAACCCAAAAATAACTACAGCCAATATGATAAGATTATCGGATGATCTTATTGCTCGTAAACATTGTTAGGTTGGGTAGTTCAAGGCAAAACGGAAGGAAAATTCCCAGATAAAAATCCTAACCAGGTTCATAACAGTATGCTGATCACATCTTTAATGACACAAGAAATAAAGGTTTCCGATTTATGGTCTCTGGAAAATATTGGAGTCATGGATGATGGGCAAGCAGAGTCAAAGAAAGAGACAGATCAGGCTATTATGGATAAGTTTCGGACTGAAACAAAGCGATTGGAATCTGGTAGATACGAGGTGCACCTTCCATGGATAGAACCAGCCCAGAAGCTGAAAGAAAATAAAAGCCATGCCGAGAAAAGACTCCGGAAGATGACAGAGGATCTAAAGAAAAGAGGCCTTTATCACCATTACAACAAGATATTTGAAGAATGGGAGGAAAATGGGATCATCGAAAGAATCCAGACAGATAAAGATGATACATTAGAATACTTTCTACCACACCGAGCAGTAGTGAAATCTGGAAGCAGCACGACACCAGTACGACCGGTTTTTGATGCTTCCTGTAAGACAAAGGGTGGATGGTCTCTGAATGATTGTTTGGCGAAGGGACCCAACTTATTGGAGCTCATTCCGGATATCATGCTGAGATTTCGACTCAATAAAATCGGCGTAGTAGCAGACATAGAAAAGGCCTTCCTTCAAATATCAGTGGCAAAAGAAGACAGACAATTTTTGAGATTTCTATGGTGGGAGGACGGCAAGCAAGAGAATCTTCGGATTTATCAACACAAGAGAGTGGTGTTCGGAGTTACATCAAGTCCTTTCCTCCTAGCTGCTACATTGAAGTTACATTTGGAGCAATATGAAAAAGAAAGAGAAGTAATCCCATTGCTAAAATGTATGTACATGGACAACTGCGTCAATAGTGTTACTTCGTTAGAAGAGGCACAAGTCTTTCAACAGCAGTCTATTGACCTGCTCAGCCCAGCAGGATTCAATCTAAGAGAGTGGCAGATGGGAGGCCCCGGCATAGTTAACGGTGAGAATATTTCTGTGCTAGGTATGAAATGGGACGCAGCTGATGACACTTTGACAATTTCGGATAAGCTAATGATGACTCCAACCTACAAGTCATTGGATCAAGAGAATGATGCCGAAATAGAAAATCAGACTCATAAATTGACAAAGAGGATTATGCTATCGGAGGCCCATGCTGTGTTTGACCCTCTCGGTTTGTTTTCTCCATTCACCATAGTGCCGAAGATCATCCTACAACAATGTTGGAAGTCTGAGTTGAAATGGGATCAGCCAGTCTCAGAGGACATTGCGAAGAAGTTTGTGGAATGGCAGAGTCAAATTCCCGAATTGTTGTCTGCCAGGATTCCAAGGTGGGTGATGAGAGATGGGTTTGAACAGCCATCACTGCATGTGTTTTGTGATGCGAGTCAAGATGCCTATGCAACCTGCATTTACTTAAGAACAGTGAAAAATAAAGAAGTAAATGTACAACTCGTCGCATCAAAGGCAAGAGTAGCTCCCAAAAAGAAACTTACTATTCCGAGATTAGAATTAATGTCATGCCTCATCGGATCCAGATTGACAAAGCAAGTCATGAAGATTATATTGGAATCGATTGCAATACCAGAGACCAATATTTGGTTTTGGACGGACTCCTCAACTGCACTTCGTTGGATTCAAAATGAGAAACCGTGGGCAACATTTGTCAGAAACAGAGTCAACGAAATCTGTTCTATTTCGAAGAAAGAAAATTGGCATCATGTGTCAGGGGTAAACAATCCGGCTGACCTTCCATCACGTGGGAGCAGTGTAAAGAAATTGATAGAGCATAAATGGTGGGAGGGGCCCTCTTTTCTCTGGGGAGAAGAAGCAAGCTGGAATCAATTTGATCCGATTTTTGATGAAGGAGAAATCAATAAGGAATTGAAGAAGACAGTAATCATCGCCGTCAACAGCACGAAAGATAATTTCATGGACAAACTTGAGAGGTATGGAGATTATCATCGTATAGTACGGATTGTCGCTTATTTACTGCGTTTTAAAAGGAAGACTATCTCAGATGAATCGCGACCCGGACAACATGATAAGATGTCAAAAGAAATCTCTGTAGAAGAATTTGAAGAAGCTGAAAAGGTAGTATACGACATATCCAACTAATAAGTTTTGGGAGAGATGATAAGCGAATAAACAAGCTCAATGCTTTTACAGATGAATATGGACTATATCGAATCAAGAGTCAACTGTATTTTGGAGAAGACGACTATGATACAAGATGCCCGATAGTTCTTCCGGGGGAAAACCAAGTAGTCAAGCTTTTGATTCGAAAAGAGCACGAGATGATGTCCCATGCCGGAATTCAAACAACTCAACAACTGGTGAGATGCCGTTTTTGGATTCTAAAAGGCAAGAGAACCATAAGAAGTATCATCTCTGCATGTGCTACATGTCGTCGTTACAATTCCAAGAGAGTCCAGACTGAGAGCATTCCTATTCCAGCAACCAGGATTGGATCAACACCAGCATTTGGAGTGATCGGTGTGGATCTAGCTGGACCTTTGACTGAGACCGGTGGAAAGAAAATATGGGTAGTGTTGTACACCTGTGCTGTGTACAGAGCTGTACATTTGGAGCTCACAAAAACAGTGTCTACTGAAGGATTTCTTGACACTTTTCGAAGATTTGTTGCAAGACGTGGTAGACCGAGCATTGTGTACTCTGACAACGGCCTCAATTTTGTCGGATGCAATAACTTATTCAAGAAAGTTAATTGGAATGATGTCCTACGTTATGCCACCGTACAACGTATTAAGTGGAATTTCAACCCCCCAACAGCAGCATTTTGGGGAGGATGGTGGGAACGCCTTGTGGGTCTCATGAAGCAACTGATCCGAAAAGTATTGGGAGACAAAACAGTCTCATATGAAGAACTACAGACTGTGATATGTGAAGTGGAGTCAGCAATGAATTCGAGACCTTTGACCGCGATCAGTGAAGAATCTGGCTTGGTACCAATAACACCTGCCAAATTCATGTGTGACAACGCATCATGCTTATTTGTACCTGAAGCGGACATTGTCGACTCTAAGTTCCTGAAAGAAAGTCATGGAAAAGTACAAAAGTTACGCGAGACAATTCGACAGAGATTTAGAAAAGAGTACTTAGGGTTTCTGCGACAAAATACTAGAAACAAGACAAAGTCAATTAAAGAAGGCGATGTTGTACTCATGGAGGTCGATAACAAAAAGCGAACAGAATGGCCAATCGGAGTTATTGAGAAGACCTACCCGGGAAAAGATGGCATCGTCAGAGTCGCTATAATAAAAACTAAACGTGGAAATTTTTTGCGACCTGTTCAACGGTTGTTCTTTCTTGAATCAAGCGAAAACCATTCTAAAGAAGATTTCGGAAAAGGCCGTGATCTAGAGAAAGAGAAGATAAATCTTGACACACCAAGTATATCGCAACGGAGCATCCGAGGGAAAGATTCACCTGTTATCACAAGATCAGGAAGAATTGTTAAGCCGCCTGACAGATATTGATCATAGTGAATCCAGAAGAATAATTACTCCATAATTATTGGTGGGAGTATGTTGCAGATCCACTGTCTTTTTTTGTGTGTGCGATTTAATTTCTCATTTTTATTTGAAGATATTGCGAGGGATGGCCTTCAAAATGTAAGAAAGCCGTGTAAGAAGACGCCACCCTCCCCCCCCCCTCGCGGCACGAGCGGCGGCGGTCACGCCCATGATGCAACTTCCGCTCTCTCTCGCCCCCCACGCCTGCCCGCGTCTAGAGACGAAGAACTCTATCTCTCTCTTTTAAAGTAATTCTTTAACTGTAATCTTGTATCAACTATAATAAATTTCCCATCTTCACAGCAATCATTGAGTTGCTATAGTTTTAATTATTTTATGCTGGTTACACCGTCCAGTGATACGAATTTATTTGATCAAAGCTCGACATAACCCTTGAGATAAATGTTTTGATGTGAATTACTGACAATTTATCAACCAACTAGAATATTTCGATCTTTCGCCTTTGTCTATCGGCACTAAGGCCAAAGAATCACACACAAATATTTTAATTGGATTGATCCATACTACCTTATAATTCAGGTCTGTGGTCCAAATGATAGCTTTTCTATAATCACAAATACTGTAATGGACAATGAAGGCACATGCGCATGGGTGCATGCACAAACTTTGTCTCCCACATGCCTCCTGCCGCAACGAGAACGGCAAACAGTTTTTAAGTTATCTTTATTCTTTCTCCCAATCTCACTTTTGGTTTTGATTCAATTCATAATTGGCCCTGTAAATAGATATTTTGATATGGATTTTCTATGGCAAATTAATTACCAACTTCTTTCAACCAATTAGGGTATTTCGATCGTTGACCTTGGTCTATCGACATTAACACCAAAGAGTCACACACACATATTTTAATTTAATTTATTCATACTGCCTTATAATTCGGGTCTATATAATCAAATTGATATATTTTCTTTGTTCAGTACTTCAGTTTGAAATATCCCCCCCCCCCTTTTTTTTTTCCTTAAAAAAAATTGAGCTTTATAGATTTTCATTGAGTTAAATTATCTGATCCTAAAGGAGCTGACTATTAAAGGAAAGAAAGAAATTGAATTGTTTAATCAATCAATCCAATGTTATATAGTTGCTTATAAATAGATCTAAAGGTAATTAATGAAAAACTGAAATTTGGATAACATTGTTATTATTAGTTTTGTTCGATCGTCCAATGTAGTAATATTATAATAGTATTGATAATTACATGGATTTTTAAATGTACTCATAATTCAATTTAAAAAAAAAAAAGACATATTGAAAGGTTTTATTAAAAATATACACCCTGTTAATTTTTGTTGATTATAATTCGAACTGCTTGAAACTTGTCATTGAACATATTTACTAAGGTTTAAAAGTAAAACATGAAATATTCACACATAATTACTCCTTTTAAAAAAGTCACAAACACAAGAATATATACACACACTTAATCTTTAGAAAATACACATAAACACACACACAGACTAATACACATACAACACACATATATAATTCCAACCACACACAAAAAGGCAAAATTTATAAATTTTAAGTCCTTTTTTTTCAACTCTTTCTTCTAATTTAACCCAAATATTCATTGGTCGAAGAGATTGGTAGGTGAGTAAACTAGCAGGGACGAAACTCCCACCGGGTTTAGTTTTGACAAGTCCCGGCCCGGTACCAATCTCTTTCCATCCTGGTCGAACCATTATGGTTTCCAACAAAACAACACAAAAAATTCTACTCCATCTTACAATAAAATTTTGATATTTTTAAAAGTGCTTTCCACACAAAAAATATTTTAAAAAAATTATAAAATTACACAAAATATTACTTTAAAAAATTTAATTTTCTTTCTTAATAAATTTAAATTGTTTGATAAAAAGATTACATGGTTCTGTCTTTGCTCTTTTTCCTACTCTAATATCTTCAATTCTTCCTTTTTTTTTTTCTATGTTCTGCTTCGACCGAAGTAATAAGCGTGAACTTGTTATAGCCCTTTATTGTTACTTAAAGAATAAAAACTTTTTTGATACCCTAATAATAATATTTAATATTTTGCTTTAATAATCATTAATTTACAACTACTTTTCATAAAAATTATTTTTAATTCTACTTCTATATATATATATAAGATAAAAGTTGATAATTATTTTTGTGTTCAAGTTAGATGAGATTAAAAAGTTGTTTATATGTATTATATTTATATCTTATTTAGGAGAGAAAAATGTAATAAAAGTAATTATATGTTAGAATAATATGTTTTTATTTTAGATAGAAAAAAAAAAATTTTGAAAAATAAAAAGAAAATTTAACAAGAAAAGAAGATTTAACAACGTAACGTCTTTTAGCATCGGCTTTTACCCGTCATTTAGACATACTCTAAAAATAAATAGGAATAAAGAAGAGATTTATAATGATTATATATTTATTTTTTAGTAAAAGAGAGGAAAGAGATAAAGAAAGAACCATACACTTTTATTTCAAACAGGTAGAAAATTGAAAGGGTGTTAGTATTTTTTTAGTTAATTAATAGTTTTTGTAATTTTTTATATAATTTTTTTTTTTTCCTATATAATTTTAGATTTTTTTTCCATAAGAGTATCATATATATCATATTATTCTTACTCTTATGGAAAAAAAAATCTAAAATTATATAGGAAAAAAAAATTATATCAAAAATTACAAAAACTTTTAATTAACTAAAAAAATACTAACACCCTTTCAATTCTCTACCTGTTTGAAATAAAAGTGTATGGTTCTTTCTTTATCTCTTTCCTCTCTTTTACTAAAAAATAAATATATAATCATTATAAATCTCTTCTTTATTCCAATTATTTTTAGAGTATGTCTAAATGACGGGTAAAAGCCGATGTTAAAAGACGTTACGTTGTTAAATCTTCTTTTCTTGTTAAATTTTCTTTTTATTTTTCAAAAATTTTTTTTTTTCTATCTAAAATAAAAACATATTACATAATTACTTTTATTACATTTTTCTCTCCTAAATAAGATATAAATATAATACATATAAACAACTTTTTAATCTCATCTAACTTAAACACAAAAATAATTATCAACTTTTATCTTATACTAGACGAATGGCCCGGGCAACGCCCGGGTTTTACCCGAGTGCGTATATATTTTAAAAACGTTTTAATTCAAATACTATTCGTTACAATTATAAATTGGCGCCATGGATGTCACTCTTGTGAAACGTCCCGTTCCAAACTGTGTGTTTTTAAAACGTTTTAATTAAAATACTATTCTTTACAATTATAAATTGGCGCCGTGGATGTCTCTCTTGTGAAACGTCCCGCCCCAAACTGTGTGTGTCTTGAAAATATAAAAATAAAAATGTGAATTTTCATAAAGATTATATCATGTCAATTTTTTTTTTGCATTTCACCTACTAAATCGATAGAGATAATTACATTTGCAACATGAACTTAGGTATATTGACTAAATAGA
Organism: Cordylochernes scorpioides; assembly: GCA_030710605.1. Taxonomy (NCBI): domain Eukaryota; kingdom Metazoa; phylum Arthropoda; class Arachnida; order Pseudoscorpiones; family Chernetidae; genus Cordylochernes; species Cordylochernes scorpioides. The sequence goes on along the minus strand of CP092865.1, from coordinate 100,249,921 downwards.
AAACTGCATAGTAATAAAGATCATTTTTTAAAGGCACCATATCGTTTTTTTTCAATAAAATCGAAACAAAAATTAACGATAAATAACGATAATTGCCTTAAAAAGAAATTGCCTTAAAAAAAATAAACATTCGCGGTGATTTTGTCTTGCATTCGTTTATACAATTATTATATACGAATGACCCGGGCAATGCCCGGGTTTTACCCGATTAAATGCTTTTGTTCAAATACTATTCGTTACAATTATAAATTGGCGCCATGGATGTCACTCTTGTGAAACGTCGCGTTCCAAACTGTGTGTTTTTAAAACGTTTTAATTAAAATACTATTCGTTACAATTATAAATTGGCGCCGTGGATGTCTCTCTTGTGAAACGTCCCGCCCCAAACTGTGTGTGTCTTGAAAATATAAAAATAAAAATGTGAATTTTCATAAAGATTATATCATGTCGATTTTTTTTTTGCATTTCACCTACTAAATCGATAGAGATAATTACATTTGCAACATGAACTTAGGTATATTGACTAAATAGAAAACTGCATAGTAATAAAGATCATTTTTTAAAGGCACCATATCGTTTTTTTTCAATAAAATCGAAACAAAAATTAACGATAAATAACGATAATTGCCTTAAAAAGAAATTGCCTTAAAAAAATAAACATTCGCGGTGATTTTGTCTTGCATTCGTTTATACAATTATTATATACGAATGACCCGGGCAACGCCCGGGTTTTACCCGATTAAATGCTTTTGTTCAAATACTATTCGTTACAATTATAAATTGGCGCCGTGGATGTCATTCTTGTATAATATATAAATGAGTTTTAAAAATTGTAAAAAAAAAATGCATCGGCCGGGAATCGAACCCGGGCCGCCCGCGTGGCAGGCGGGCATTCTACCACTGAACCACTGATGGTTATGAAAAATTCCATCCATGAGCTTCAGACAAACAGAGAGAATAAGGCAATTATATAAGTAGATAATTAATTTAGATTTAGCTTGCTAATCTAATAGAATTTCCTTTTTATATATAAAATATTACTATTATTAAAAGTTTTAAATATAGTTATATCAATATATAAATCCATGTTAACTCACTCTATAATATAAACTTAATTTAAATTATATTTAAGATTCAAAAATTTTATTTGATAAACTTTATTATTTACATTTCATATATATATATATATTTATTTAGTTTTGCATTTTTAAAATAACTTAAACTTTAATAACAATTTAACATGTTGGTATCAAAGCTTAAAATATGCTATCTTATAAATATATATATATATAATGTATTATATATATTATATATATATATATATATATATATATATATATATATATATATATATATATATATATATATATATATATATAATACATATATAAGATAGCATATTTTAAGCTATAAATTTTTTTTACTTATTAAATTTTTAAAAAATTACTTGCAAAAAAAAAAACAACAACAAAAAATGATAATAATGCGAAATATAACCAAATATTCCTAGTTTAAAAATATTAATATTTTGAAACGAAGTTGTGGACGAAGTATCAATAAGTTTATTCAGCTTGTACAGGCTTATTTTAGGGTTGTCATATGGGGTATATAAGGGGTAGCATTAAGAAAATAGCATGCAAGCACTTACTTTTAATAATTGTTATAAATAACTACATTTTCATACTCATTAGAAATTTTGATATCAATTAAATAATTTAATAATTAAATAAAAAAATGTATATGTTTAAAATCGAACTTTAAAAAAAAAATCTGACAAAAAATCGAAAGGCAGAGTTGCACAGTAATATTATGTAAAAGGAAAAATCAATTAACAATTTTTGTTAATATTTTATATATAGTGTTTTTAGGAACTATGAAACTTTTTTTTACTCTACATATAACTCTCAATACTTCAAAATAAAATTAGTAAAATTTTAAATTTAGTAAAAATAAAAAAAAATCGAAAGATTTAATAAATAACTAAATAGTAGAATTGGAATATATATTGTCACGTGGAAATTTGGTTAAGATAAACATAAAAATTATACCGCAATTTATTATTATCAAGCCAATTAAAGAATTCACATTAAAGAACAGTGAGGCCATGTGTCAAAAATTTCGAAATAATAAAATATTCTAAATAATTTTTGTTGATTAAATGAAAATATTCTGTGATATTTCTCCTTCCCTATAAGAGTTGAATGCCCTCAACTTTCAATTTTTGTCTCTACTGAGACGATCTTGGACATTCTAGAGTTTCCTCTGCATATTGAGTGTGGTCGCTTCTTCAGCTGTGGAATACTCGTTGCTTCACTTCTGCTGCCCTACCCTGCAGGCAGCCCAAAGCCCCTCTGAAAACCATTACTCACGTGGATTTCCTTTCCTTTTGGCAGTATCTCTCGACCTTACCACTGGTTGGTGATACGTTTCTATTAATGTTGAATATTAATGGTGAAAATTACTTTATAAGAAATTGCACTTTATATATATTTAGAGATAAATGAAAGATACACCATTTTTATGCTACTATAATTATTTTATTCTTTTTACAATTCTTGCACACGTGCACATCATATGTCAACATTTTGTTGTCTACAAGATGATGATAAAAACAAGATGATCAAAACAGAGTAAAGTAATAATATATCACTGATATATTATCTTTAAACAAAACAGATCATTCCTCCTTCCTTATATTGTACATATTTGGAGAAAACCGGCAAGGAGGGCATCGAGGTCGGGTAGATCTCCTAGGCGGAGGTGACGTGGAAATTTGAGGATCTTGTTCCAGTCGGTGAGGTCCTGCTCCAGCGTTGTCCAAGGTCCAATCAGAATCTTCAGCATATTTGGTATCTGAACCTGTCCTCATCTGATTGACATGCACTTTAAATGTGCCTTTTAGGTTCTTTACTAGATAAACATGATGGGTTCCCGGTTTGGATAGATGAAAAGGGAGGATACACGATGTGACTTATTAAAGTCTCCTTACTTAAGTATATATATATATATAGCAATTTAGGCCAACAATCCCATGTATATAACCCGCAGCAAGACCTTAATGTTGTATAATAGAAGCACAGCTGTCAATGATACACTATCGACATATGTCTTTACATCATCACATGTAATGCAATTTGTGCAAACGGGATAAATAAAATAAATAAAAAAGAAAAGGGGGGGAAAAACTCTGTAATTGATTAAGAGTTGAGCTAAAGCAAGGATTGAGCATATAATATTGTCAGAACAATGGTCTAAAGATGGAAACAGCCGCGACACTATTATACAATTTCATCAGACAACCCATGAAATCGTTATTAAATTGGGCAATCTATAAAACACTGAAACACAGACACTCGCGGCAATGTATGTGGCCGGTAATTTATGGGAGACTTGATTATTAGTAACATTCCCTTCAAATATGTTATAAACATACAACATTTCATTTAAACAGTGGGAATAGCACCATAAGGCAAATTATGTATGAAATAGGTAACAGAGGAAACAAGAAAATTTCTCTAGATATTTATTTAAATATCTTAAAATTTGGGAACATGTCTATACTGACGAGATATGCTATTTACATAGTAAAATTTAGATAGAGGTGACCTGAAGTTACTTTATAGCCCTTTAGGGCCCATGCGAAATCTAGGTTGGCTACTACACAAAAGGGGGGGGGGGGGGGAAGGCGCCAAGTCATAATGACAAATGGCTTACCTTTTCTCGAAAGTGCCGGCAAAGGTCTGGTCTCCTGTCTGCAGACTGTCCTTTCACTGAGCGACTCCGATCGAATCCTGCCTTTTGGCAAAGAACCTCCTCTTATTCATGTCTCTCTCCATTTTCATTCGCCGAAAGAAACACCAATCAAAATAGAACATATAGTATTACCAAAACAAAAAAATCTAAAGAGAGAAACAGCCACGGCACTAGTGTAAGATTTCAGACTCCAGACCTCTTCCATCAAAATAGAACATATAGTATTACCAAAACAAAAAAATCTAAAGAGAGCAACAGCTACGGCGATAGTGTAAAATTTCAGACCCCAGCCCCCCCCCCCCCCCTCCACATGGATTGAAATAAAATCCTCCCTTTTTCTCGGGACGATATATATATATCGCCCCCCCTCCGTCTTAGCTAAAATTGACACAGGCCCCTTTTCACTTGAACTGTAATATAACGCTTTCCTTTCTCGGGAAGGATTTTTTTATAAGGTTCAGTCTTTTAGAGATCTTCCTTCTCCATTTTTTTTTTCTGGTCACCTTTACCTAAATTTTTGGTGAGGGGAATATATGTACATATGAAACAACAGTTTCCAGCTCGGATGTCTCTGGATGTCTTCTTCTTTACCAGGCATCAGCTTTCGGCATGGAAGTCTGGTGTCATCTGTTGTCTAGGTTTCTGGGCAAAAAGAATGGTCTGTAAGTCTATGTGGGAGGGAAGCCATGTATCCATTTGATTTGATTATACATACGCCTTCTGTTGGGGTATGGTTACAAAAACGTGCCCCAACAATCCTCCCCCTGCCAAGTAATGGACAAAATGCGTTTGTGCTATTCATTATTCATCTGCCTTTCATCAGTTACTATGAAAGCAGGCCCATTTCTAGCAAAATGCATTTTCCATTACTAGGTGAAGCCAGGTGTACCGAAACCTATAGGGAAGATAAGGCTAATCAAAATGATGGTATGCTATTCTAGATGTTTATTATTCCGAACATTAGTGGGCATTGTGCATCCTGGCAAAGGGGTTTTTATGTGTTATTATTCTGTCAGCACACTGTTATCAACATAGGTTATGGGGGACAGTCATATCATATGTATGGAAGTAAGCAAGGTCATCTGTCTTACCATTCATGGGTATATATACCACCCTTCCACTTTCTTCTTTGGCCTTGAGGAGTAGGCCCTCCTTGTGGTAAGTCCTCTCAACCCCATCCTTGCCTCTTGTGGTGCTGGATTCATTGCTACCTTCTTTCTGCTAACAATACAGTTAGAGCATTTCCCTATTACATATTATATATAAAAATTTGGGCGCCAAGAAGTCGTTTAGAAATAACTGACTAGTCCAACTCCTAAAACATGCCAGCATCTTTATTTAAGTACCAATCAAGACATTCGTGTGGTATAGTTATACATATACAATCAAAGGAAAGGATAATTATAGTTAGCTGAAAGAAATATCTTGATACATAATGATTAGCCTATGACATGATGACTTTTGCTAAATAAAAAAAAAAGGTTACAGAAAACAAATTGTGAAAGTAATTATTAAATAAGGCACGAAATATGTAATGATAAAATGAATCCTTCCATGTTATATGATGGGTATAATATATATATTGAAGAAAACACGTATCATGCAGATAGTGATTAAATATGATAAAAAATCATCCCATGATAGATGATAAAGAAAACTACTACAAAATTATATATGATGACAAAATATATATACTTATACAAGTAAGGCGGATAAAAGACAATAAGGATAAAATAGATCATGCCTTGAGGGAAGAATAAGCCATGACAACATGTTAAAAAAAATCGCAACATGGCCGGTAAATATTACTAATATCATGAATATCAAAGGAAATAAAATTGTTGAAATGAATAGCATATGATTATAATATAATATATATGATATAAAATAATAACATATTCAATTAGAAAATGAAAACACAATATATATATTTGTGCGCTGAAGGTTCAAGATTTAGTATCTCAGTTAAGTTTTTCAATCTTATTCAGTCTGGAATCACGAGTTGGTCACTGGGTAATATTCGTCTATCCCGATCCTACTGGAGGGTGTGTTTTCTCTTATGTGTTAGATTCCTCTGTTACAATACTCTCAACTCAGATGGGTACGTCATTTAGAATCTTGGTCAAATGGAACATAGCCCAGACCTCTATTAAACTACACAGTCCATTTAAATCTAGGGTGACAACCGTATGAAGAAAGCTCTCTGTTTGACAGAGAAACTAATCAACTTCTCCCATTTTGTTTGTGACTCCGTTTACCTTGTCTCTGGGGTGTGTACAGTTCAGCTACCTCCCCCTTCCAAGAAATTCATATTACTTTCATCTACTAATATACCCTCTATTCATTGACCTGAATCCTACAAATCTACATCTTATAAATTTGAATTTTATCAATCTGAAATTTTGGTTCTTTTACAAATTCCTTCAGAATTCTACTCCCTGTATAACTGCTCTTAATTCTACTGTCCTCAATACAACACTTCTAAAACTTTGACTCATTGGCTCGTTCTGGCGTCTCGTTCGCGGTCCTTATAGTTAACTAATACTTTAAAATCTTATCCTATCATGAAACGAGTTTAAACTCGTTGAAGGTCCTAATAATTACTTATTCTGCCTCTCGAATCGGTCTTATGCTCGAATTCATTCCAACAAAACGTATGGCAGGGCGAATCCTTTATTAGAAGAAACTTCCGCTAGCTATGGGGGATCAAACTGGTACCAAAAAAAAATTCAATAGACGGAAACTACTTCGTCTAGAATAACTGGGCAATCTCTGCCTACATGCCAATCTTACAGGACTTCCCGTCTGGAATACCCTCGCTCCAGCCACGCTAAAAGCGTCGAAACTACGGTGTCAGATCGGTTACCCAAGGTCGCGCCGTTATACCCCAGGCTATACGGCATGGCTAAAACAAATCCCCCATCCTGCATAAAATTCAATCTATACCTCTTCGTTTCCTCTAATGAGGAGAAGTTTTGTGGGTTTTCTGGTCTGATCATAACCTCCCACAACCTTCCAGTCTGAGAATCGAGATATGATCATTATCTACGACTCTTAAAATTCAAGTTGATATAAATAACAAAGAGTACTTTATTACCCTAGTAATAGAAATTAAAAAAAAAATTTATACTCCTCCAAAAGGAGACCTAACAAAAATGGAGCGAATATTTTCCTAACAATAGAGTTTCAACAGTCCTGTGAGGCTATCGTTCCTAACAAATAAAGAAATCAAATTTAAAATTGAACCTATTGAATTCCCTAACACTATTCTACAGTAAATTTTTGGGCTCATAATATAATTGACTGCAGCTTTCTCACATTCATTTCGCATTCCCATTCATACAATTCATTCATAGCGAGCAATCATACTAAAGCTAAATTCTATTATATAAGCCAAAATACTCCAATAATCAATGTCAACATTTCCTAACTATTCCTAAATTCCAGGACTATGGTGAAATCAAATAAAGTTTCTAATTAAAACAAAGTGGGAACTAAAGCCCTAGGTTACTCAAAGAAAATGCCTCTGTACAAGCTCTATATATACTAACACTTTATACTCGATAAATGATTGTTAACAATAATTGTTAACAATTCTAAATAATCTGGAAGCTAACCTACCAAAAAAAAAAAAGAATCAGTGTAACTTCAAAAACTGCCCTTGCCTTGACACTAAGCGACTTTTCACGACAATTCTATAAAGACACACATAAATTATAATGGTGAATAAAGGACCATTAAACGTGACACCTCATAAAAGCGGATTGAGTCACTCCCCTAGCCACCGTGGGTGAAGTCACTATCTTCTTACTTCATCGTGCGTCTGTCCCCTTTGCAGTAGTCCGACCTCAACACTCTATTGAAAGATGGATTTATAGGGTTTATGATTCACTACCCAACACTAACATTCTCAAGTGCTTTCCAAGGATCGACTACGGTCTGGGCCTACTTAACTTCTACCCCTGGCTTAGGGTCCCTACACTTCACAACTTTACTCTGAAAGATTGACCTTTCATGTCCTCATTAGAAACCTATTTCAAAGCTACTACCTGAAGGCCAGGGATTATAGGGTTTCTGAATTACCCAACACAAGCCATAGGATGCCTATTAGGTTTGTTGTTTTAGACATAGCCCCCCTCTAAGTTGTGATTTCCTACACCTTCCTTCACCTATTACTCCTGATAATAACTAAAATTTCAGATTTACACTAAATAGTTAATTCACAATGGTATACATTATTCTCATTGGTCTTTGAAACTCGGGTTTTAACAAGAAATAGTTTGTATTAAAAAAAAAAAGGAATCCTAATGAAGTTCTACTTTAAAAAAAAAAAAGGTTTAAAAAAAAAGGTTGAAATCTCTAAACTTCTCATTCTATCGAGCTGATTCTCCGTACACACTCCAAAATCCTAGTTAGAGGCGACAGTCTAAGCAGAATTTACACTGTGTGGGCCTTTTTACCCTTGTAGACCTGCGTAAAGTTAAACTGTTCACACTAACTCTGTCAACTTCCCCTCGTCTCATTACTTCTGAGTTCGCTCTGGTTGTATTGTTGGATAAAATTGTAACATAACAATAAAAATAAACTAAAATTTTCCTAAATCATATCCTGACAGGTTGTACAAGCTCTTCAAAACGGTGTGTCATATTAAAACAAGGTTGTGATACAACTCTTAATTATATACTATACTAAAAATGAGGCTGAGCCAATTCTACACTAGGAGAACACGAAAACCCAAGATGTCGTCCTTGTAGCGAGCATGGAGCCCTATCACAAACCCGAAGTGCAAGAACAGACTGCCTAAGGTCTTGTGACCGACTAGTAAGCAGCGGGATGACGTTCCTCGTGTTGAGGGAGCGATGTCAGGAGGACAGAGTTTCCTGGTATTCCCTCTTATCTGGCACGACCGGTCGGGGTGAACAGTCGCGTCACGTGAAAGGAGGAAATATCTGAGTTCCCCTCTCTTGCTCTAACTGTTGGGTCGATTTGGCTCATGTAAATAGTAACTCTTATACTATATCTAAAATCTCTCATATAACTTTTTAAATAAAACGGTGTAAAAACGGTGTTCTATACAAGGATAAGGTTGTGACAATTTTCTCTAAATGACACACTAATATTAAAACAAATTGTGAAGATCTTTAAAGATGGCAACAAACACTACAGTAAGGTTGTGAGACGGTATTCTGCACAAAGACAAGGTTGAGACAAATAACACACAAACCCTGAAACATGGTGTTAAAGCTCCTTTCAACACTTAGCACTAGAACACATGTTAAAAAAAAAAAAACTGCAAACTGTTTAAAGTTCACCATAACACTAAGACATATTTGCTATTTAATATATAACCTAATATTGTAATTAATAAAGACCTATCTATATTAAATAGTGTATACTGTTGCCGAAACTTATGTAAATCAGCTTACACAAAACCCCCAGTGCATAATATGTCTTATTTTAAAAGAAATAGTTCTATCGAGGCGATATTGCGGTCGACAGCTACGCTTTATACATTAAATGTACTTTCTTCCATCAATCTTTATCTACTATTTACAAAACCCTTTATCCAACTTTTTTCAATTCTTTCTCTTTCAACATCTTTCTGCATCTTTCTATCTCTTCCTCATCAACATTCAACGCTTTCTCACTCTTTCATCTTCCTCAACGCCTTTCAACTTACTTCCATCGCATCTCTCCTCAACGCCTTTTTCATCATATTTCATCGCCCTTCCATCACTTTCAACTCCTCTTTCATCCCTCTGAAGTCTCTTCGAAACCCGTCATCGGGATCTGGATCCCGATCTATTATCACTCTTAATTTTGAACTACTCTATTCCAACAGCCTATGACCCTTAAGCTTTATAACTCCATATACACTCGGCGGGGTAGTTACCTTGTTAAGAAAACCTATAATGTCACAGATCATTTAGAGAGAGAACATAACAAATTTGTGCGAATAGTTTGCTTCAACTATTGATTGTAAGCCTATTAAACTCGTTCTCTTTAGGTTGGCTCGCTCATTAGTCTTCGATTTTTTTTCTATTCAATGGTCATATTGAGTCCACATGGGTGCTAAACGTAAACTGTATTAAAATGGTGTAGTTTTCTAGTTTTCGAATTATATGACAGTTAGAAAAAAAAATCCTGGAAATATCTCGCACTGGCTACTATTAAAAAAATTGAATGGGGTACAACTCCGATCTTACAGGATACCTCATGGCTCATAGAATTGAATCGCTCATTTCTCACTAAAATATTCACACAGGTTTGGAGGTCTCCAGTGGTTCTATAGCTATTGGTCAACTAAATTAATTGGTGGCAGAAATTGAAGTTAGTTTAAAGGCTCATGTGCTGTTTTGTCATGCGTCTTTATGTCATCTGCAAAGGAAAGTGTCGCCTCAAAGGACCTAATTCTGGGACTAACATCCGCTGCACATTTCAGGAAGGAGTGGTCGTCCATACAATAGCAAGATATCATTTTGCTGCCAATGTACAATGTTGAGCATTTTCCATGTCGTCATTTTGTCGATCCCCAATCTTCTAGGGTGTTTCTTTAAGCATTTCTCGATGTCATTTAATGCTTCATGCGATCCCGCCCAGCATTCAATAAGTAAGTATTTGATCGTACCACCTCCAGGAGACCATCCCATTGCGGCCGAATCATTTCCACCCAACTTATAACGCCGTCCATATCGCGTAATTGAAATTAGTGTAAAACTCAAAGAATAAGACCTTAATCTCTTAATTCTTTACTAATTTCAGTTGGCTCAACATAAATCTTCTCAATTATTAATTTAGTACAGTGGCGTGACATGTCACACTTCTTCTAGTTCTTTCGCAAGCTCGATTAATCCCAGTGAAAGCCAGTTCAGGCGTCAATCCCGTGCTAACCCGTCATGCATGACTTCAAATTTGGAAATTATTAGACCTGAATATTTGCAGTGGCATCTGCTTCCACTGAAAGTATTTAAGACACAAGGCTGCCTCTTTAAATCACTGTCTTTACTCCCACATGCCTGTGTAAACTTTAACCATGACCTTATCAATTCTCAAAATTCTGCCTATCGAGTATCCTGAGAATCAATGTTCTTCTTGTCTACGGCGGATTAACACAATAATTGTTCCCTAGAGTTATCTGCGTCGAGTGGTCAGTCTGTACTACTAATTCTCCACTCTAACTCCAGGATTCCTTTATCTACTCAGGCTGTTCAAAATCTTTCAAGACAGTTGTTCAAATCCCCAATGATAATCTGCTAAATTTCGATAATTATTGAAATTCTCATTAAACAGACTAACTACACCTTCCTGACACAGAAGTGTCCAGCATCAAGATATGGCGTACTGCCCATTTCTTCATTTGATGACTGTGTCAAATTACAGCTGAAGAAACATACTAAGCATATAACTGGTTTAAATTTCATGTAATCTCATCATGCCTTCTGCTGGCAAATATTTACTGTAAAATTCAATACTATCAAGATGGTTTTATTTGTCTTCATCAAAAAAAAAAAAATGTTTCAGAAATAGAATCTTGGAAATCTCTACTAAAGACAAAAATTATACATTTGTCAATTCAGGATAACCTTCCCTTGTCAGAGTGTATACAGGATATTTAAGATCATATGCAGTTGGAGGCATCATGAGAAAAAGAAAAAAGTCGGTTGCCTGACGCGTCTTTTTATGGTGATCAAATTTCTCTCTTCACGGGTACGCTAACTGGATCTTCAATTCTATTTTCACCTTAAGGCTCATATATCTGGATGCACAGGCTAGTATGATTTGATAGAAAGCGCTATTAAAATGAAGTTAAGATATTTGTATCCAGCAATAATTATCAGAACTCACCTCTGCTGTGAGAAAATTATATCAGAGCTATGATGAAAAAAAATGCTAAGTCATTTCAGTAGGCTACTGTAAAACACTGATCACCGTTCTAAATTTGAACCATGGGAAATCCAACCTCATTTCTCATACTGTATATAATAATTTGAGAAAGTAAAATAAAGAAATTGTAATCAATGGTGCTCGCAACAGAATTCAAAATGATTGAGACACAGAACATTATAAATAATGTCCAGCAAGCAGGATACCAAACCATCTTTATATTACAACATTTCCACAAATATCTATAGGGCGATATGTTACATTCCATACTCACAAACATCTATAACAATAGCCAACTACTTAAGAAACTCTGGCATCCAAACGTATTACTGTAATTCCCCTAACATAGGCTCCACCATAAAAGTCCGCTATCTAAAATAATCCTACTATCATAAAACCCACTAACCAAAACAGAGAATAAAAGGCAATATATTCCGTAGAGTGTAACAGCTGCCAAGTAATACGCAGGGGAGACAGGAAGGAGAGTCAGCAATAGAATATATGAACATAGACGCAACGTTATTAATCAAGACAATAGGTCTCTAATTTTCCAATACTGCAAAGGAACAGGTCACACTTTCGCATTAGGAGAACCTAGAATACATTACAATAACATAAACAGCAAATATCAAAGGCTTATAATTGATTTTCTATTATTCAGAAAATACAATAGCATTAATAGAAATAGATTTGCCCGAAACATATAACACAATATATCCTAGTACCAGCTAATAATATCAACAATAATATAAGTAACTTATATGTAATAGCCAATAACTATCATAAAACTACTTAAATAATAGAATTTCTAACCTATAAGATAATTCATAGAATATAGCAAACAATAGTAGAATATGTGTAATACCTTAATCAAAAAAAAATATGTCTTAAGAAAACAAATAATATGCAAAACTTTCTAATGTATATATATATATATGTACATAGAATCATAATAGTTTTAGCATCAGGCGACGTTATATTTTCTTGATATATTGTATATGTTTCTCCTGTAGAAGGGCGGACAAGCTCGAAAGCTCGAGAAGACCAGAATAAAAGATACTCATCCCCATAGACGTTTTACTTTGATATCAGAAATCAATGATAATATTAAGGTTTTGCCACAAACAATGTGAATCGTAAAAGACAGCGGCGAGAGATGCGGTATACACCGCCTCAACATAACTTTCATTGCCTGATAAAATGCCAGTGAAACGGAAAGCATAAATTAAAATTCACGATTTATAATAGACTGTTAATCTCAGGATGCGTGGACTACTTCACCAATACTTAAAAATAGTATGGCTTTTCATTAGGTATATATTTCTAAAGTATAGGGGAAGAAACATATACTAAATTCGAGCCCCGCGGCGGGCGACATTGATGGGTTCCCGGTTTGGATAGATGAAAAGGGAGGATACACGATGTGACTTATTAAAGTCTCCTTACTTAAGTATATATATATATATAGCAATTTAGGCCAACAATCCCATGTATATAACCCGCAGCAAGACCTTAATGTTGTATAATAGCAGCACAGCTGTCAGTGATGCACTATCGGCATATGTTTTTACATCATCACATGTAATGCAATTTGTGCAAACGGGATAAATAAAATAAATAAAAAAGAAAAGGGGGGAAAAACTCTGTAATTGATTAAGAGTTGAGCTAAAGCAAGGATTGAGCATATAATATTGTCAGAACAATGGTCTAAAGATGGAAACAGCCGCGACACTATTATACAATTTCATCAGACAACCCATGAAATCGTTATTAAATTGGGCAATCTATAAAACACTGAAACACAGACACTCGCGGCAATGTATGTGGCCGGTAATTTATGGGAGACTTGATTATTAGTAACATTCCCTTCAAATAGGTAATAAACATACAACATTTCATTTAAACAGTGGGAATAGCACCATAAGGCAAATTATGTATGAAATAGGTAACAGAGGAAACAAGAAAATTTCTCTAGATATTTATTTGAATATCTTAAAATTTGGGAACATGTCTATACTGACGAGATATGCTATTTACATAGTAAAATTTAGATAGAGGTGACCTGAAGTTACTTTATAGCCCTTTAGGGCCCATGCGAAATCTAGGTTGGCTACTACACAAAAGGGGGGGGGAAGGCGCTAAGTCATAATGACAAATGGCTTACCTTTTCTCGAAAGTGCCGGCAAAGGTCTGGTCTCCTGTCTGCAGACTGTCCTTTCACTGAGCGACTCCGATCGAATCCTGCCTTTTGGCAAAGAACCTCCTCTTATTCATGTCTCTCTCCATTTTCATTCGCCGAAAGAAACACCAATCAAAATGGCCAACGCTCCAGTATCAATTTCATAGACGCCCCAGGCCTCATCAAAATAGAACATATAGTATTACCAAAACAAAAAAATCTAAAGAGAGAAACAGCCACGGCACTAGTGTAAGATTTCAGACTCCAGACCTCTTCCATCAAAATAGAACATATAGTATTACCAAAACAAAAAAATCTAAAGAGAGCAACAGCTACGGCGATAGTGTAAAATTTCAGACCCCAGCCCCCCCCCCTCCACATGGATTGAAATAAAATCCTCCCTTTTTCTCGGGACGATATATATATATCGCCCCCCCTCCGTCTTAGCTAAAATTGACACAGGCCCCTTTTCACTTGAACTGTAATATAACGCTTTCCTTTCTCGGGAAGGATTTTTTTATAAGGTTCAGTCTTTTAGAGATCTTCCTTCTCCATTTTTTTTTCTGGTCACCTTTACCTAAATTTTTGGTGAGGGGAATATATGTACATATGAAACAACAGTTTCCAGCTCGGATGTCTCTGGATGTCTTCTTCTTTACCAGGCATCAGCTTTCGGCATGGAAGTCTGGTGTCATCTGTTGTCTAGGTTTCTGGGCAAAAAGAATGGTCTGTAAGTCTATGTGGGAGGGAAGCCATGTATCCATTTGATTTGATTATACATACGCCTTCTGTTGGGGTATGGTTACAAAAACGTGCCCCAACAAACATTGTAACCTAGTCGTCGTATCACCTGGGCCTTGAACCATTTGCGCCTATTTTGTATTACTCTTGTAAACAGTACTTTATCTCCAACTTGAAAATGTCGCCTTCCACACTCATTCCTCCCAAAAGTCCTCTGGATAAATTCAGAGTTCAAGCAATTTACAAATGTTCTAGGCACATAACTTAGGAGACGTTCTACAGGAGGCTTATCTAAAGAGGTAGGCGTATTTCTATAATTAAACAGAACATTTTCTAAAATACAGTCCATATTTGAGTTTGGAGATTCCTCTAACGACTTTTCCAGAGAATTTTTTATTATTCTTACCGAAACTTCAGCAATTCCGTTAGACGAGGGATTATATGCTGGCGAGGTTAAGTGGTATACATTATTTTTCCATAAGAACTCCTTAAATTCAAGCGAATTGAAGGGGGGGCCATTGTCAGACACTAAGCATTGCGGTAATCCATACCTGGCGAAACACTCCCGTAGAAGCTTAATATTTTCTTGCGAAGTAGTACCTTTAACTGGGAATACTTCAATCCAATTTGAATTTGCATCTACTACCAATAAATAACAATCACCTCTGAAATAGAAATGGTCAACATGAACTCGCTGCCACGGTTGGTTAGTCCTGGGCCAAGGTGTGTTCTCAGCAGGAGGAGCTGTCTGATGATGCATACAGGGAGAACATTCCTTCACAAACTCTTCAATTTGACTATCCATTTTTGGCCACCAAACCGAAGATCTGGCTAGAGATTTCATGCGATTGATTCCTATATGACCTTGATGAAGTAACTTCAACATTTGATCTTGACAGGTTCTTGGAATCACTGCCCTAGAATCAACAAAAATGCATCCCTGCAGTATAGAAAAATTGTCCAATTTTGAAAGGAATGGTTTCATTGTTTCATCCTTTTTTGCTAACTGAGGGTCTTCTAATAGATATTCCTTGAGCTTATTTAAAACCGGATCTTTATTGGTTTCTTCTTCAATAATGAGGTGGTCCAATGGAGTTACATTTAAAAATGATATATCATGTGTCACCAAATCAATGTTGTCTTCCCTTTGATGAGGGGAATATCTGACGCTATTGTCTGATATCCATGAGCCTCTTTCTTTCTATCTCAGGGAGTTCACAAAATAACACATCCTGCTATAAAAAGATATATAGTTTGCGTGTATCCTGCACACACTGGGGTTAAAAAAAAAGGAAGGACATAAACTCTGGTTAAATTTACATTATATATTTATTTATCTCTTTTGACCAAAAGAAAAACACAAAGATAAGAAAAAAATAAATAAATATGCAATGACGATTGAGTGGGAAAGTTTACATATGTATACCTGTTTAAACAAAAAAATCATTATAAAAAAGAAAATACTTAACTTTAGTGCTTCAGCTGGAAGGCTGGTAACCCCTTTCCAAAAATTCTTTTAGGACTACATTTTTACGAGCTTCTCTACTCTCTTATCTTTTTCTAACCAGCACCGCCCCCCCACTAAAACTTCCTCGTGACTATCTTATATAACACTGACCAGCTCCCCCCAAAAACTTGCTTGCCACTAACTTTTTCCTCCCAGGGTGACCAAACAAAAATTAAAAAATTAAAATAAATCTTTATCTGTGATAAGAAAGACATTTAAAAAAATAAAATTATAATAAAAATTATCTTTCGAAATATTAATTTTTAAATATTAATTAAAAAGAAAACCCAAAAAATAACTGCTTATTTAAAATAAAAGGAAAATTTATTATAGTACTAAATGTTATTTAAAAAAAAAAACTAGAAATAAAAAAGGAGGTGAAGAGATGGGCTGGTTTTTTACAGAGAAGAATTACAGAGAAGTCCGCTTCATTGTCCACCGGCTTTTCCTTGATTCTGTGGGTGACTTTGTGGAGGCTCCAGAAGTGGCCTCTACAATCCTTCCCCGCCAAGACCACGGGATTTGGGCTTGCGAGGGAGCAGGACTATCTCCGGGGTCAAACGTGGAGGTCATGGATGCTCTGGCTTGCGAGGGAGCAAGGCAAATCTCCGGGGTCAAACGTGGAGGTCATGGATGCTCTGGCTTGCGAGGGAGCAAGGAAAATCTCCGGGGTCAAAAATGGAGGTCAGGGATGCTCTGGCTTGCGAGGGAGCAAGGCAAATCTCCGGGGTCAAAAAATGGAGGTCAGGGATGCTCTGGCTTGTGAGGGAGCAAGGCAAATCTCCGGGGTCAAAAGTGGAGGTCGGGGAATGCTCTGGATTACGAGGGAGCAAGGCAAATCCCCGGGGCCAAAGTGGAGGTCGGGGATGCTCTGGCTTGCGAGGGAGCAAGGCAAATCTCCGGGGCCAAAGTGGAGGTCGGGGAATGCTCTGGGTTAGAGGAAACAATAGCACTGTCAAAAAAATAAATAAATGTCAAAACAAAGGGCGCCATGCATTCTATTTATTCGCCAGTTGAATGCAAGACTGGCTTTTTTTAATTCCACTCTGTGACACGGATAGTATTGTGCTAGGTATATCCGGAGTCTTAGGGTGCCTGGAACACAAGGGTTATAAACACATATATACATCTATTTATATGTAAGATTTGACACATTTGTGGGAAGGTGCATGCCTACTAGTTTAAAAATAATAATGCTTAGTGACCAAAATAATAATAATAAAAGAGCCAATAATGAATTCAAACAAAATTAAATGAATGAGAAAACCAATAATGAATTCAAACAAAATTGAATAAATAAAAGGCCAATAATGAATTCAAACAAAAATTAAGTAAATAAGAAAGCCAATGATGAATTTAGACAAAATTAAATAAATAAATAAGGGAGCCAAATGAATTCAAGCTTGAACTATAATGAATTCAAACAAAATTAAAAAATAGAATGAAAGACCTATAATGAATCAAAAAAAAAAAAAAAAAACTGGTGACTTCACATCAGACTTGACCCAGTGCCTGTCAGTCAAAATTTATCTCTATCAGTTCCATGCCTTTTTCGTTGAAACATGTCCAATTCTATATGGGTTTGCTACTAACTAATTTAAACTAACATGATCAAGTTTTAAACTTGTTTAATACCTAATAAAATTAAAATAAATAGTATTTTATCAATGTACTACCATAGTACGTCTGGTAGGGAGTCCTTTATAAAGACTGACTGGGCTGAGTTGGTTCTTCAGGATGAACACATCATCCAACTCATCATGAGTAAATACGACATTCAGCACAAAGCCCGAATTGCCAAAGACCTCACGTCCAGCACAAAGCCCGTGGCGTGATTAACTGGCCTATTCTGCACTTATTGATACCCTCGCCGAAGAGTCCTCGTGTCAGTCATCTGAAGACACTACGAAACCTCGCGCGTACCTATTAATGGTATCATACCCAACAAATGGGTCAGCGCATAGAACTGATCAAGTCCCCGACTTGCAAGACCCATCCTAAATCAGCCTTTTACCACTAACGTTATCCATATGGAAGGAAGCATACCTATAGCGCACACTTCCCCTACTGGGGTTTGAAACCAGATACCACCCAGTTATCAAACCCTACATTGATTTAATTGAATTGTATGTAGCCATCTGGTGCGCCGGTGAAAACCCGCTAAGTCCACCAAAGTTTCACACATATCAAAAGTTATCAAAAAAAAAAAAAAACTCATATTCCCGAAGGAAGCCTAACTGAAGGAGCGACTATTTTCTAATTTGAGAATTGCATTGTCCCGAGAGGCTTATATCCCTAACAAATTTGAAATCAAAATAAAAATCGATCCTATTAAAATTCCCTAACACTATTCTAAATGTAGTTTGGTCTAACAATATAATAGTTTTTAACTTTGACAACAATCACTAGTCATTCCATTCATACATCACATTCACTGACTGCATACATACTATAGTTAAAAATTGCTATAAACGCCAAATTACCTCAATTATCATTGCTAAATTTACCCTAACAATAGCTAACTTCTAGGACATCATGATATCAAAGAAAATATTCAATAAAACTTGGGAACTAAATGCCCTTCAATATAAATTAACCTATGCCTCATACAATCTCTTACTCACTATTTGTATTCAATGACTGATATCAGTCTCGACTGTAAGCTAACCTAACCTTAAAATAATTGTAAATATCAAAGTCCCTAAATTGTCTTTGCCTCAACACCTAGTACCACTGCAAAGATAATTTAATAGGACAATTTACTAATTAGAGCGACAAAGAATAGGACATTCATCTCATGAAGGCTACAAACCATTGGAGGCGCTTCCTCCACTGATAAGATCCTATTGATTGACCTTATCTCCTCAAACACGCTCCAGTCACAGCAACCACTCTACACTACCAGTGCGACAACTTTATCCTACCTGTTGACTGTAGGCAACACGCAATAGTTCTAGGATATGGAATTAAAGGGCGTCTGTATATACCCAACCGATATCTGTACTAATGTGGAAACCTACACTCTGCTGCACCACTGCTCTAAACTACCTGGCTTCTGATTGTCTATGTCTACTTAATCTCAATTCAAGGGATTATTGAGTGTCATACGATGGCTCCCGTATACTCAACCTTGGACGTCACTAAGAACACAAACAGCTCGCCGCCAAACATTACTCCGACCTCGGCAGTACATCTTCTCCTGGAGTTGTTGTGTGGCTCTGGAGTAAACTTGATGTCGCCCAGCTATACCTGTACATCTATTTAGCCGCTTGCGCCACCGATCCTACTGTAAAGTATGCACCATACTGAAGTATTAAGTATTAGCTCCTTGATCAAATAATACCTTATTCTATTTAAATCTAATCTTAATACAAAATTACCCTAGACTTGAATATTTGTGCCAAATTGGTTACACCTAATTGCCAAATATTAACAAGACTGATTGTCTATACTATATGCTTTGACATGAGAAAGTTTGAAAATTTTAACATAAAATTTAAAAATTTAAGGTTTCATGAAAAAAAAAATTCTACAAAAGAAAAAAATTCTGCTTAAATCTGTCCCACCTGATACATATTAAAGTTTTACGAACTTACGCTTTCTATACATGCTCTCTCTTCACACTACATCATGTCAGTGACTATGGCCACCGCTCACATCACAAAGTCTACACTTAATTGCTAATATTAAACAAGACTGATTGTCT
This sequence comes from Cordylochernes scorpioides, assembly GCA_030710605.1. Lineage (NCBI taxonomy): Eukaryota > Metazoa > Arthropoda > Arachnida > Pseudoscorpiones > Chernetidae > Cordylochernes > Cordylochernes scorpioides. Next base: position 100,230,151 of record CP092865.1, on the reverse strand, counting down.
ACACTTACAATATGCACACTACACTTAAAAATTCAAAATTTAAAGTTTCATGAAAAAAAATTTCTATAAAAGAAAAATTCTGCTTAATTTGGTCTCTCCTGATACATATTAAAGTTTTACGAACTTACGCTTTCTATACATGCACTCTCTTCGCACTACATCACGTCAGTGACTATGGCCACCGCTCACATCACAAAGTCTACACTTACAAATGCACACTACACTTAAAAAATTCAAAATTTAAAGTTTCATGAAAAAAAAAATTCTATAGAAGAAAATTCTGCTTAATTTTATCTTTTCCATTTAATACATAATAAAATTTTATTAAATGACTGTTTCTTATACAGCTTTCTTAATTTACCTAGAGTGCATATCTATGGGAAGGGTTTGTTTTACACGCATTTTATTTTACTTATACCAGGGTCTACTATATTGTTCTTTTCTTTAGTCCAGCCTGGACCTCCTTTTAACTAAAATAAAATAGATTAGACATCATTATATTAGATTGACCTATTTGTTCTGCTAGGGACTACGTTTGCTCACTACACGGTAGTTTAAAATTTTTACTATCAATTGCAGGCTAGTTTCTTTTACACTTTTGATGGTATTATGTGTATTGACTTGACCTGGTTTGATTCAGCACGCTTTCCTTATCGAAGTCTCACTAAATTGTGGAATTGCATGCTAATATATATATATCGTTATGGTACTAAAGGTTTATTTCGTTAAAACATGGCTCTCGCAGTGGTTTCCCGTGGTATGACAGAGGTGAACCGAGCCTAGACACATCTGAACAGGTGCGAGCTTGGCATAACTACATCTTGCGTAGGTTGACTTGGCATGCCGGTTAATCAATCTTGGAAATTCTGAGCGAATTGGTGCATCAGCCTGCAGATGGATATATATAGATTAAATCTATACTTTATAAATGATGCATATATTTCAGATATTCTCTCCACATCCTACCACAGTGACCCACTCTTCAACTGGTTCATGCCACGTGGTTTTGCGCGCGGTGGCGTCCATCGGGATATTGTTTTATGTCGTTATTCACTCACGTCCACCTTCGTAAGTATCTTTAAATCCTATTACATAATATACAAATTTGTAGGCAGAATTACATTCTACAACATCCATAGTTTAAGACTACGCAAGATACCCTCCTAAATCTTCAAGGCCTATTCCCGACCTCCCAGAAATGTGGTCTTTGCTACTGGTTACCAATGCCTAACGTCACATTTCATAAAACTACGAAAGCCGATGTCGAAACGAGTTTTTATATCTGCTATGATGCTATAAGTTTCTTTTATCACTGGCTTCTGCTGCCATACAATCTGAAGATAAGGTTTTCTGGAAAGGCTTATCAAAACCAGTCAAGTGCAAACACACACGAGGTGCAATACTCTCTATCTCTGTTTATCTAAGGTTATCAAAAAAAATCCAAATATCTGGTAAACTGCTAAGTTCGTATTCCGAAATAGAGTCATTTATTTCCAAAGGATGCAGGTTATATAAAATGATCTCGTTCTTTGGCTGGAGATAAAGAAAAGAAACAACAAATTTCACTACTTTCATTAAAAAAAGGAAAAAACCTTCCCCGCCAAATTCTGTAATATGGGCTATCATATTATAACAAAAAAAATCGCTATTGGATCGAATACGATAATAACTAAATAATAAAAATATAAATGCACCTATAAATGGGAGAGATAAAACTATATGCAGTACTATTTTTAATGTGCGTGACACATGCAAAAAAATATAATCAAAGGTGACTGGAAAAAAAAGGCTAGTAATCTATACACAGAAGGTTTTTCTGTCAATAAACGCTATACTGTTGTCACGCATTTCCCTCCACGGAGTTACAAATAAGAATATAACATTCTACTGGATCATAAAAACACTATTTTGCGTACTCGCTACTATGCTTGACGATGAAGGAAAATTACAATACCAGTTTAAGATTCCCATGCATAAAAAGATAAAAAAAAAAACAAGACCAGTTTAAGAGATCATCTACACTGTTAAAAATAAAAAATTGGAACACGTTTTTATCTAGAACTAAAATTGAACAAACATATTTATCGCATAAATTAAAGTAACCAAAAAAAAACTAAAGTAAGTTAAAATAAATAATGGAGAAAATAAATTATTATACATAACTGTAATCTAAATGGTAATAAAACATTTTACACAAGAGAATTGCGTTGCGATGGCTTTTTACCATAAAATTGGCCATACTGGCATCCATAAATATATTATCTTGTCCTAAAAATTTGTTTTTAAATATATATGGCATATTATTAGAATATTAAACTGAATAAAAATGAATAGATAAATAAAAGAAATGGAAGAAATCTTGTGGCAGGCATAGTGCCAAGCCTAAAGGCTAAGCCTTTCAAAAAACGTACCTTTCCCACCAAAAGCTTGGTCTAGCCTGTCTTTGTTAAAAATTTCCTTGTAGACGGGAAAAGCGGTTATCTTGAAACCCTTAGTGTCTCGCCGACTTGTCAATCAAACTTGCGGGGGAGGAAGTCTAGAATTTGACATTGATTGACATCTTTATTTGCTTTCCCATGGTTTCTCAGATTCTTTGCATTTTTTTTTCTAAAAATTTTCCTTGTAATTTTCTATCTACCAGCTAGTATACCGGAATTTTTTTTTTTTAGGTTGTTAACTAATAAACACAAAAAAATTGAGTTTTCAAATACTCTAAACTGGTGTATCTTGCTAAAAAAATTACTGGTGTTGACAATATATGATTTAAAAGATAGATTACAAAATGATGTAGTGTTTTAAGTTATAACCCAACTTCTATAACGTTCAAAATTTTTTATACTGGACACATGGTGACCTCGACACATATTTGTTTAGAATTGGCAAAATTGGTTCACTTGCATGTACTTGTGGAAACTAACAACAAACCCCTGAACACCTTCTGATAAAATGTCCATTAACTTCTGATCCAAGGGAAGAAAACCAACTTTACCTAACCAATACAAAATAAGCTGCTTGCAATAAAGACCAATACATCAAGTTTAATAGATTCTGCAGGATGTACATTTAGAGGCGAAAGTGCTGACTGTACATATTTTTAAGCCACTATTTATAATTGCTATATGTAAAATTTGACGTCGTACGCCTAATCCCAATGATTTCCAATGTTCAATTGTATTAGTTTAAAAAAATATAATATGATGTTACACAATAGGCTAAAAACGACGTTCTATTTTTTTTGCGAAATTCTTTTTTTTACACATAGTACAAATAGTTTTAAATATAAATTTGGCATTATTGTAAATTTTTAAAACTAAAATGTAAGTGGACAACTGCGGCCTTCTAGCATATTATTTGGCTTAATTAAAAAAATATGGCTCGTTTATCTAATATTAAAAAAAAATGGCACTACCACAAATGTATCAAATCTTACCTTAAAAGGAAAATGGCGGGATCCGTTCTCCACGTGGTTGGCCGCCTCGTGGACTTTCCCATTCTTTACTGGATTTTCCGTAGCCTCCAACTTGAACACATTCATCTATTAGTTTTATGCTTTAGACAGGATTTTACAGGTTACATGTTTTTAAACAGCAGGGTGTTGTTTTACCGTGAACTTTTTCGTGGCCATAATGGAATTGATCGTCCCACGTTGAAGGCGTCATTGATGAGGGGAATATCTGACGCTATTGTCTGATATCCATGAGCCTCTTTCTTTCTTTCTCAGGGAGTTCACAAAATAACACATCCTGCTATAAAAAGATAAATAGTTTGCGTGTATCCTGCACGCACTGGGGTTAAAAAAAAGGTAGGACATAAACTCTGGTTAAATTTACATTATATATTTATTTATCTCTTTTGACCAAAAGAAAAACACAAAGATAAGAAAAAAATAAATAAATATGCAATGACGATTGAGTGGGAAAGTTTACATATGTATACCTGTTTAAACAAAAAAATCATTATAAAAAAGAAAATACTTAACTTTAGTGCTTCAGCTGGAAGGCTGGTAACCCCTTTCCAAAAATTCTTTTAGGACTACATTTTTACGAGCTTCTCTACTCTCTTATCTTTTTCTAACCAGCACCGCCCCCCACTAAAACTTCCTCGTGACTATCTTATCTAACACTGACCAGCTCCCCCCAAAAACTTGCTTGCCACTAACTTTTTCCTCCCAGGGTGACCAAACAAAAATTAAAAAATTAAAATAAATCTTTATCTGTGATAAGAAAGACATTTAAAAAAAAATAAAATTATAATAAAAATTATCTTTCGAAATATTAATTTTTAAATATTAATTAAAAAGAAAACCCAAAAAATAACTGCTTATGTTGGGCACGTTTTTGTAACCATACCCCAACAGAAGGCGTATGTATAATCAAATCGAATGGATACATGGCTTCCCTCCCACATAGACTTACAGACCACCTTTTTGCCCAGAAACCTAGACAATTGATGACACCAGACTTCCATGCCGAAAGCTGATGCCTGGTGAAGAAGACACCAGTGACATCCAGAGACATCCGCGCTGGAAGCTGTTGTTCCATATGTACATATATTCATTCCCCTCACCAAAAATTTAGGTAAAGGTGACCAGAAAAAAAATGGAGAAGGAAGATTTCTAAAAGACTAAGCCTTATAAATATCCTTCCCGAAAAAAGGAAGCATCACATTACAGTCCAGGTAAAAGGGGCCTGGGTCGATTTTTAGCCAAGACGGGGGGCGATATATATACCGTCCCGAGAAAAGGGAAGATAGTATTTCAATCCATGTGGAGGGGGGGCCTGGGGTCTGAAATTTTACACTAGTGCCGTGGCTGTTTCTCTCTTTAGATTTTTTTCGTTTTGGTAATACTATATGTTCTATTTTGATGGGAGAGGCCTGGGGCGTCTATGAAATTGTATACTGGAGCCGTTGGCCATTTTGATTGGTGTTTCTTTCGGCGAATGAAAATGCCAGCCAATAGAAACTTTGGCGCGGCCAGCGAATGAAAACGGAGAGAGACAAGAATAAAAGAGGGGTTCTTTGCCAAAAGGCAGATTGAATCTGAGTCGCTCAGTGAGAGGACAGTCTTCAGTCGGGAGACCAGACCTTTGCCGGCACTTTCGAGAAAAGGTAAGCCATTTGTCATTATGACTTAGCGCCCCCCTCTTTTTGTGTAGTAACCAACCTAGATTTCGCATGGGCCCTAAAGGGCTATAAAGTAACTTCAGGTCACCTCTATCTAAATTTTACTATGTAAATAGCATATCTCGTCAGTATAGACATGTTCCCAAATTTTAATTTATTTAAATAAATATCTAGAGAAATTTTCTTGTTTCCTCTCATACATATTTCATTCCTTTTGCTTTATGGTACTACCCCCACACCTTAATTTCACAAATTGTACTAAATATAGAACTACCGACTCTGTTGGAATAGAGTTGTGTACTATATCTTTGCTGTGGTATATTGACACAGCGACAGTTGCAAATTACGACTTTATTAGGGCTACTTTGAGGGTATCTATCTGTCAGGTTTTAGTAATGTTTGTACTTTTATGTGTTTCAGTGCGTTATTCCATCATATTTACCATTATACCATATTTTCTGATTCCTCGGGCTATTGTTACGCTGTTAGGAGGGTACGGCATGATGCAAACAGATTTGTATGTTTGACTATTGTTTGTGTTATTTGGGCTATAAAAATGCCTTAATATGAATCTATTTACAGTTGATCTGTAGAAATTATAGAGATCTGTTGCTATAATTTTCCTCTATGAAATAGCTCCCAGCGTCTTCAGTGGGTTGCTAAACCTCCAGAAGGAGTCTTTTATAGATTGCCCAATTTAATAACGATTTCATGGGTTGTCTGATGAAATTGTATGCTAGTGTCGTGGCTGTTTCCATCTTTAGACCTTTGTTCTGACAATATTATATGCTCGATCCCTGCTTTAGCTCAACTCTTAATCAATTACAGAGTTTCCCCCCCCCGCTTTTTTTATTTTATTTATCCTGTTTGCACAAATTGCATTACATGTGATGATGTAAAGATATATGTCGATAGTGCATCATTGACAGCTGTGCTTCTATTATACAACATTAAGGTCTTGCTGCGGGTTATATACATGGGGTTGTTGGCCTAAATTGCTATATATATATACTTAAGCAAGGAAACTTTAATAAGTCACATCGTGTATCCTCCCTTTTCATCTATCCAAACCGGGAACGCAACACTTATTTAAAATAAAAGGAAAATTTATTATAGTACTAAATGTTATTTAAAAAAAAAACTAGAAATAAAAAAGGAGGTGAAGAGATGGGCTGGTTTTTTACAGATAAGAATTACAGAGAAGTCCGCTTCATTGTCCACCGGCTTTTCCTTGATTCTGTGGGTGACTTTGTGGAGGCTCCAGAAGTGGCCTCTACACCTTGAATTTATTTCCTCAAGTGGAAGTCTTGAAAATGCATCCGCACAGAACATGATATCTTTATTTGTATATCTAATATCGAAATCGAAATTTGACAACTCTAAAGCCCACCTATGCAAGCGATTTGCAATTAATGGCGGAAGAAGTCTTTTGTTTCCAAAAACAGTCGTTAAAGCTTTATGATCACTCTTTAACACAAATTTTCTCCCAAACAAGTATTGTCTCAGTTTGGAAGTTGCAAACACAATAGCAAGTGCTTCTTTCTCAGTCTGAGAGTATTTGGCTTCTGCACTTGACAATGTTCTGGAAACAAAGGTGATTGGCTTCTCTTCCCCTTCCACAATATGACACAAGACCCCACTTACGCCATAGGCAGATGCATCGCAGGTTAAAGTTAATGGAAGCTTCATTGAATAGTGAATAAGCGCCTGGGAATTTAATAGAGTTAACTTCAAATTCAGAAATGCCTTTTCGCATTGGCTAGACCATTTCCAACGATTGTCCTTCTTTAGGAGTTGATAAAGAGGACCAGCCAAGGTTGACATATTAGGTATGTATTTTGAATAGAAGCTCAACATCCCTAGAAAACTCTTCAATGATGTTTTGTCGAAAGGCTTTTTACACCTTTCTAATGCTTCCAATTTCTTTGAATCTGGTCTAACACCATCTTCATTTATAATTTGACCTAGAAAACAAATGTCTTTTTTTAAAAATAAGCATTTTTCTATATTAAGGGTGAAATTTAGTTCTTTCAATTTATCGAAGATCATTTTTAAAATTCTGTAATGTTCTTGTTCATCTTTAGAACCAATGAAAATATCATCTAAGTATATCACCATGTTGGGAAAATCATGAAAAAGGCTGTCCATACACCTCTGGAAAATGGCTGAAGCTGGACTGATGCCAAAGGGCAATCTATTATATCGGTAAAGTCCTCTATGGGTAGATACCACTAGCAGATTTTTTGATGCTTCATCCATTTCAATTTGATGATATGCGGAGGAGAGATCCAATTTGGTAAAAATCTTGTTTCCTCCTAGATTTCCCAACATAGTTTCTATAGTAGGTAATGGATATTTCTCATCTTCAATGCAATTATTCAAAGTATTTTTAAAATCACCACACAAACGTAGTTCTCCATTTGACTTTATTACCGTTACTAAAGGCGTAGACCAATCACTAGCATTAACCTTTTCAATTATTTGACTTTGTTCAAGTCTGTCTAGTTCTTTGTCTATCTTCTCTTTAATGGAAAAGGGTACTGGTCTAAATTTAAAAAATTTGGGCTTTGCATTTGTCCTCAATGATATTGAACCTTTAATGCCCTGAATTGGTAAATCTTTATTTTCAAATACTCTTTTATATGCTTCTAAAAACAGTTCTAAATTTGAAATTACATTTATATTATTACAGATATCAAAAACGCAATTGGGCCAATCAGCTTTTAAAATTCTTATCCAATTTCTGCCCAGTAACGGCGTTTGGTTATTAAACTGGCCTGTCACAATTAGAGGTAGTTTTTCCTGATAGTTTTTGTAACTAACATTTACCAAGCATTTTCCAAACACTGGAATCAAATTTCCCGAAAAACTTTTCAAATGTCCACTGTATTTCTCTAGAGTGACATTTTTGAGATTTGTAAGAAAAAATTTCTTTGAAACTACAGACACCTCTGCACCAGTGTCAACCTCCATTATAGTGTCTGCATCTTCAATTTTAACGTTTACCAATATTTTTGGTGCCTTTTCTAATGTGTTGCACTGAATAGTATTCAATTTATTCAGATTGGGTTTATTCATTCCAGAATTTTGGGCCGATTTTTTATTCCAACATACTGGAGCAATGTGCCCTTTCTTATTGCAAATATAACATTGAGCATTTTTAAATTTGCATAACTTCGTATCGTGGTTAGACTTTCCACAAATTTTGCAAGGATTATTGTATTTACATGGGAATTTAAAATTATTAGATCTGGCTTTCAACTTATTAATATCATGACCAGGATTTTTCATCAAATTTACTTGTGACTTCGCTGCGCCTCTACAGAATTTGCAATATTTATTGCACTATCAAACGTTAAAAAAGGTTCACTTAGCAGCCTTTTAAGCGTAGCTTCATCGTAGCAACCACTTACAAATTGGTCACACAAATTTTCATTTATGCCAGTAAATTTGCACTGAGATTTAAGCCTCAAAACAAATTTTCCCACAGGCTCATTTTCTTTTTGTACAATCTTGTGAAATAAATATCTTTCATAGTGCTTATTTTTTATTGGATATAAATGGTTGGTTAAAACCTCTACTAAATCTTTATATTTAAGGTCACTTGGCCTACTGGGTACCAACAAATCGCGCAAAGTCTTATAAACATTAACATCAATAGACGTTAATAACACAGATACTTTGTCTGCTTCTAATGTTTTGTTCAATTTAAAACATTCTTCTAATTGTTCCAAATAACAATTTAGATCTTCACCTTCACGAAACCTTGGATAATTTGAATTAGTGGTGGCCATACTTACATCCCATCTTCGTCGCCATTTGATACGTTTCTATTAATGTTGAATATTAATGGTGAAAATTACTTTATAAGAAATTGCACTTTATATATATTTAAAGATAAATGAAAGATACACCATTTTTATGCTACTATAATTATTTTATTCTTTTTACAATTCTTGCACACGTGCACATCATATGTTGAACATTTTGTTGTCTACAAGATGATGATAAAAGCAAGATGATCAAAACAGAGTAAAGTAATAATATATCACTGATATATTATCTTTAAACAAAACAGATCAGTTGGGTGGGGGGTACACAAGAGACTTACCAGAAGAGTGCTATTGTGATGTTGTTGAGTAAGTCACAACAGAAACCTGAACAAGACTTCAAACACTCGATCATCTTTTGTAAACTTTCATTGACATTACACTAGAATTTTAATAACAATTAACAGATATTTACGGAATTTCAAATCCCACAGCCAGTATAAAGAGGTATTTACAAATATAAGGCCTAGGAAACAAGGCCACAGCAGTAGACCATCCTCATGATAATCCTAGGCGGAGGTTTTTACTGTTTTTAGGTTAATACTGACAACTTTGCCTGCCCCTTAAACAGGATCGTCCCGAGGTGGTCAATTCAGTCCTGTCAACCGCTTCTCACGCCAGAATCACTTTTCTCGCTGGTACCGCTCGCCAGTCAATTCAAATGCACTATCTTCACCTTTGATTCGAAGCTGCGCTGTACACCATGCAACAATTTATTGATCCTCCTGATGATCTTGTAGGGCCCTTTCCATATTGGCATCAACTTTGGGGAAAGTCCATTATTTATTCTGGGATTAAATAGCCATACCAAATCGTTTTCTCTAAACCCCTCGTGGTTCGCCCTTATGTTATGTCTTATGTGATGTCCCAAATGGTGCTATTTTCTCATCGTTCCTCTGGACCTAAGTTCTGGTCCTTTGTTTGCGGTACATTTGGAGCATTCTCTACGCCATATCTTCACATTTTCATGGCAATACACCCAATAGAACCTCCCTCTAACTCCCAAAAGAGTTTTGGTTATATCAAAATGAGCCCCTGAGACTCCATCGTGTACTTCCCTGTTGGACTATGGAAACCTGGACCTCAGGTACTGATAGCTGTTTGGTTTTACTCCTTCTACCAGCACTCTCCCAAACCTTTCAGCAGTCCAATCTCTAAACAGATGGAGTCCCATTGTAACCATAATGACTTTTGTAATATATCAGCGTGAATATTCTGTGAAGATTATTTGCTTCTGTAATTCACAAGTTATTATCATCATAGTGTTAGCTCAATTACTAGTGTGACGAAATATAAATCTACTGTGCTTGTAATTTCGAAAGATATATGCCTCATTCTAGTACATTTCAAAAGGATTTCTAATTATATTAAAATATCGGTAAAATGATAAAAACACTCAATGGCAAATACACAAAAACTAAAAAAAATGTTAGCTCAGTTCCTAGTGTGACGAAATATAGATTTACTGTGGTAGGTCGTATTTAAGACTTGTCGAAATACGTTGTACTTTCGCATAATAAATATCCTACTCTAATGTGTTTCAGAAGGATTTACTGATTATACCAGATTATTAATATACTGATAAATATCACACCAAGGCAAACACACAAAAACAATGTATGATTAATATAAACACTTAAATATAAAGAATGAAGGATTCCATCCAGACCATGTATAGACATATTTCTAAGTCCAGAAATTTGTATAATATACGCAATGTTAGGTCGGATTTAAGACGTGTCGAAATAAAATACTAAGTTGTTGAACAACTCACAAAACACACCAAAGCAAATACACATCCAAATTTAGATAATATATATATGCATACACAATAAAATGAAGGGAATGAAATTACTTAAATGTTAACATGTGTTATATATATATATATATATATATATGTTATGTCGTATTTGTACATGTCGAAATACACTGTATTGGCAATTGAGTGATGAACTAAACTCATAAAAAAAAAATAGAACTCGCCACGGCAAATACACAAACATGGAGAATAGAATACAATATACGACTAATATAAACACCTTAATCTTAACACACCGTCAAGTTTAAAATTTATTTAGTATATCAAATCCTTTTATACAAAGTTCAACCTCTGTATTATAACATGGTACCAAGGGTAAACCTCAAAGTGGGTTAACAAAGAAATTCCTTAATGTAACATTATTATTGGGTTAATTTCTATAATGATAAAGTGTATAATCATTACCTTTACGAATTTGAATAACACATACACATTATTCCAATATACTTTGTGGGAATTTGCAAAACGTGTTGGACCTTTAGATATTTGACCAAAGTGAAAAACACATCAAATATGATACATTCAAACACAGAATTTGATTTCCAATGGGGTGTATATAGATCTCCATGTTATTTACCAACCATAAAAACAAATTTTGAATGTCTAGTTTGGTATAAAGCAAAAAAATACAAATTGGTAAAATTGAAATGCATATGCAGTTTATTAAGACTAAAACTATCTGTAATTTGGGACAAAGGTAGATTATATGCAAGATAAGATCTAATACTTTATAAACAGCTCTTTACTTCAAATTTCATTTTTATACAAGCGTAACCTCTACTTTAAAATTTACTGATGTATAAATAAAAAAATAACAAACGAATTTTTCTTTTGTTTGGAATACACTATGCATGGCGGGAATCGTGGGTTTACAAGATAGCTCGACACACCATACTAAAATAAAAAAAATTTTAGATAACAAAACTTACTAAATACGATAGGAGATTTCTCCTATTTTTGTTATCAGGCCTTTTGACCCGCGCAACAAAATTTAAAATCATATTAACTTACCCCCCCCATTGCGTTTTCTTTACTCACCCTTTTAGGCCCAAACCTCTCGACTTCCCGATTGCTTCATCTCAACTTACTAAAAATCTTTTAAAAAATCGCGTCCTTCCAAAATTTATCATATTCTTTTTACAGAGTAAAAAAGAAAAGTAATTTAATTTCGCAGAATATATTCGAAAATAAAAATAAAGATATTATTCTTTGAAATAAAAGAAAATTTAAATTATTAACAAAAAAGTAATAAAATGTATCAAGTCGATTCCTTGAGATTTTAATTTAGTAATTTCTTCTTAAAAATTTTTATATTGTTATCTTAAAAAATATCTAATCTATCTAGAATATAAATATAATTAATTTTATTCTTTGGAATAAAATAATTTTATAATTTTTGAAATGGTAATAAAAATTTAGACCTTTCATCTTGCATATAAAGGGGATTGGTTATAAACATATATCACATATGTACAATCTGATATGTACATTCTGTACATTCTCCATCTGGGCCTTTTTGCAGCGGGCTACGGGGTACAAGCCCAGAGGTAATCCACGTTCTCCACCTGGACAACAAACACTTCGACTAGACACTGTACATATATGATGTAAAATGTTTACATCATTGTTGGGTCTGTTTTGTGAAAAAATGGCCCAACATATATATATGGGTATATGTAATTGTTTATTGGTAGAACTGATCATGGAAGTACTATTGTATGTCTAGTCTGGTATAAAACACAAAAAATACAAATTGATAAAAAAGAAATATATGTGAAATTTTATTATGTCTAAAATTATCTATATTATGAGACAAAAAGGAAGATTATATAATGGTGAAAGATCTCATTCTATGCAAGTGAAACCCCTACTTTAAAATTTACTGATGTATAAAAACGATAATAACCAAATTTTTTATTTGGAATATACTATACATAGCGGGAATCGTGATTTTATAAAAATAACTCTGCATATCATGCTAAAATAAAAAATAGATAACAGAACTTGTTAAATACGATAAGAAACCTCTTCTATTTTGTAATCAGGCCTTTTGACCCACACAAACAAATTTAAAAAAATATTGACTTACCATTTATACTTTCTTTACCACGATTCTCTGCTTGATCCTTGGCCCACCTCTCTCGATCCGATTCGCCATGTTCCCTCTCTATACTAATTCTTTTCTGTCCTTACGCTCACTGCTAACGACGAAAAAAATTTCAAATCCCCGCGTGACCAAAGAGAATTTTTTATCTCTTTTACAGAGTAAAAAAAAAAATATATATATATATATATATTTGCTCATAAAGGGCACATCTTGGATTCAATAAATAATCTTTTTATTTCCGATATTTCGATGGGCTAAACGACCATCTTTTTCTAGGATCTCATCTCTTTTTGCGGCCAGTTGTGCGTTACACTCGAGACACGGGCGTCTCACAATCTCCCCGGGCGAAAATCATTCAAATAAAAATGTAATGCATGCAAACAAATATCGCACAATACTAATCAAAATAAATGAATAAATAGAGTAAAAGTAAATATCTATGTATACAAAATAAATATTCGGCTATTGCATTATTAATGAAGACATTTCACTGAAGTTCATATATACATAGAGGTTCCTATTTTAGGAGCATCTAAATTGTGTGTATATGTCCGGTATATCGATCCTTCGGTTTATGCTATTTCTGTCTTCCAAAGAACTCCAACTCTCCAAGAATAGCCTGCTGTGCTTTTCTTTTATATCTAGTATATTATTGATGTTTGTGCAAAGTCTGGAATGTGGCCATTGATGAGAGCATGATCTACTAATAAGGAGGTCGGGTTATGGTGTTTTAGGGCTGATTTGTGTTGGTTGATTCTTTCTATTAATGGTTTACCGGTTTCTCCTATGTAGATGGCTTGGCAAGACTTGCATGGTATTTTGTATATGACATTGGTTCTATTGTTTGGTTCAGTGATCTTTTTTGTATCAGGATGGCGGAGGATGTTGTTAAGATTCGAGATAGATTGGAATCTTGTTGTGATATTGTAGTATTTTAGTTTTCTAGCTATTCTTTCACAGCCATAGTTGTATGGTAGGGAGCAAAAGATGTTTTGGGATGAAGTCTGTCTATTGTTTGTGGTTGATATTCTCGGTCTGTAGAAATGCTATTATGCAGTAGATATGCTGTAGAATTAGCCCTCATGATTTAAATTTAGTAGGATTGTTCACTTTCCATGGATCTATACTCACATATCCTTTTACGCCTCATCCATCAAGTCTACGCTTCTCCTTTTTTGTTCTCGTCAACGACCGATTCCCAACTGACTTTTTTTTTCAAAAATCCCCCGCATGACCAAAAATATTTTTATCTCTTTTACAGAGTGAGTAAAATATATTTTTTTCATAGAATAATTTCGAAAATAAAAATAAAATTGTATCCTTTGGAAATAAAAAAGGAATTTAAATTAATAATAAAAAATAAAAATGGAGACGATTCCTTGAAAAAAATTTAATGTAGTATTTTTGTTTTAAATTCTATTGCTATCTTTGCGATATCTCATTTATTTAATATATATTTAATTTATTAAATATATTTATTGAATTTTCAACGTGTGTGGTAATTTAAGAAATCCTATTGATTTTAACCTTTCACTATATATAAGGAAAAGGAATGAAGTATGGCACATAAATTTATTTAATGTACATATTTACACTATGTACACCATTACTGCTGTGGGCTTCGGGGTACAGAAAGCTCAAAGCTCGTCCAGGTCCTCCATTTGGAAAACAAAGACTTCGGCAAGGCACTGTAAATATATGATATAAGATGTTTACATCATTGTTGGGTTCGTTTGGTGAAAAACGGCCCAAAAATAGTTGTTATGAATACATATAATTTGAATTAATTTCTTCTTTTTTACATTCATTTAATTTAATATTTTTGTGTTTATTTCTTTTGATTAAATATTCATATATATAAATTAATATAATAATAAATATATATTACAATAAAGGTTTTCTTTCTTCGTTTCACTAAAGTTATTGCAAATGGAGACGAGGATCTGATGATCTAAGTGTAAGTACCCAAGAAAATAATTTGTTTTTGGATTAAATATTTTGATACTCTTGCAAATGGCTCGTTTCCAATTTAGTGAATTTAATGAAAAGGTTGAAAGTTTTAGCAAGTTCTTTGAACGTTTAGAACAATTTTTAATTTTGGAAGACGTTAGCGAGGACAAAAAGAAGGCGTATCTCCTGACACTTATTGGAGCAAAAGACTATGAGGTTTTAAAAAAATTTATGCAGTCCAGAACTATCGAAAAATAAGACCTTTGAGGAACTTACTGAAAAATCAAATACTCATTTTTCCCAAAAACGTTCGATCATAGTCCAGTGGTCCATTTTTTTAAAAGGATGCAAGAAAAGAAAGAAAGTGTTTCGCAGTATTTGGTAGCGATTAAGCGGTTGGCAGCAACTTGTGAATTTGGGAAATTTTTGGAGGACTCTCTGAGAGACAAGTTTGTGTGCAGATTAAGCGATTCAAGAATCCAAAAGAAAATTTTGTCTGAGGGAGATGTTTCCTTGGCTCGGGTGATGGAAATTGCTTTGTCCATGGAGGCGGCAGAACAGAATATTAAATTATTTCATGCAGGGGAATTGGAAAAAAGCGTGGATAAGTTGCGCATTGAAATGCAAAGAGAATCGAAAAATGGAAAAGAAAATGCAAACATTGTGGAAATTTGTATAGAGACTTGTTGTTTATGTTGTTCTTTGTACCTATTTGATCACGCAGATTGCAACTGAACTAAGTATTTATTTATTAACTTATCTTTTTATAACATGGTTATATATCTAACAATGTTTACAAGTCGAGTCTGCTGTGTTGCCGGATCCATCATAACATGTTTCCTTTAAACAAAAATAAAAAAGGATTGCAGTTCTCCTAGACTCTATAACGCAAAGGTTTTCTCACTGTTCTACCACTGCGGGTTCGCACACTAGGAGAAGTAGATGATTCTTCACCTTTCTTGGCAACGTCCTCCCTTGGATCATATGCTCTTCTGTTTTCGGAAGTGGGTCTTCCATGATCTTGTATGTTGTCATCCATGACTATCCCTGCTTGAGATCCAGGAATGCTTGGACTTTGAATTGTTGGGGCAGAATCTTCTGCACTGAACTTTCTCGGTCTAAGGTGAGACCTGTTCCTGCGGTATTCAGACCCATTTGGTGTTTTCACCATATATGAGCGTGGAGTTTCATGCTTTGCGGTCACTGTTGCTGGAACCCATTTTCTATGCCTTTCCTGCAACATGATGTTGTCTCCTACTTCCAAAGGTCTCAAAATTCTCTTTGGACTTCCTGCATACTTTTGTTGATGGTCTCTCATTTTTTGGTAATTCTTTGTTGTGTCAAACAGTGGTTTCAACTGTTGTCGGGTTATGTCGAAAGAGTTCTCACAGATCTTCCCATAAGCATTTGGGTCGGAGATGGCAAGTCATACTTAGGTGTGTTGTTGAACTCCATCATAGCCAGATTGGGATCTCATCCTGACTTCACAGCTTTAATTATCAGTCCTTTGATGGTTTGAATTGTCCTCTCAACTTGTCCATTAGATCTTGGATATTTGGGACTGGAGGTTTGGTGTTTGAATTCATATTTCTGAGCAAAATTTTTGAATCCAGTAGAGTTAAAAGGGGGTCCATTATCCGAAACTAGAGTTCTTGGAATTCCATGAGTCCTGAAAATGGTTTTCAACTGCATGATGGTTTCGGTTTCTCTTTTGCTTGATAATTTCCGGATTTCAACAAACTTTGAGTGGTAATCGACAACAAAGATGGAACTTGTTCCATTCACCTCCATGAAATCTACAGCAATTTTTTCCCATGGAAATTCAGGGATTTCATGAGCTATTCTTGACTCCTCAGGATTCTTTCTTGAATATTCCTGACATGTTCTGCACTTTTCCACTTCATTTTCTACTTGTGTTATCATGCCTGGCCAGTAAAATGCAGATCTTGCTTTTTCTTTGGAAGCTGCTATGCCCTGGTGTGATGAATGAACAACCTGCAGGATTTCTTTTCGAAGAGTCGATGGCACCATGATGCAATTTCCTTTGTAAACAATTCCGTCACTCACATGAATTTCATCTTGAAATTGCCAGTAGGGTTTTGCTTCATCACAGACCTTAGTTTTATATTTCGGCCATCCATTCTTCGCATACTCTATTAGTTGTATCAAGGTGTGGTCCCCATGAGTTTCCTTTTGTAGTCCCTTTATTTTTTCATCTGTGGTAACCAGCAACATGTGCACTGATTCAGTTTGACCTTCTAAATAGCTTGTGTCCACCTCATCTTTTAATGGATCTCTAGACAGATGGTCAGCTACAAACATGTTTTTCCCTGGTGTAAACTTCAAAGATATTTGAAATCTCATGAGACGTAAGACCATTCTTTGCAGTCTTGGGGAAAGCTTTTCTAAAGGTTTCTTAACAATACTCAGGAGAGGTTTGTGGTCAGTTTCCACAATAACATCATTTCCCCAAATATAGTACTGGAAGCGTTCACATCCAAAGACTATAGCCAAAAGTTCTTTCTCTATCTGTGCGTATTTTCTTTGAGTTGCATTCAGGCTGAAGGACGCATACTCAATTGCATGTCCCTCTTGCATGAGCACTGTACCAATACCATATTGGCTTGCATCAGATGAAATGGTGATTGGCTTGGTTGGATCAAAAAGTGTCAATATTGGAGCATTCGAAACCATATCCTTGAGTTTTTCAAAACAATCAATTTCTTCGCCTCCAAATTTCCATTCACTCTTGTTGCTTATAAATTTCCTTAGAGGTGCAGTCTTGTCAGAAAGATTAGGAATGAATTTGCCAAGGTACGTTACCATACCTAAGAATCTTTGGACTTCAGTCTTGTTCTCAGGTCTTTTCAACTTTTGTATTGCCTCTGCTCTTGAAGCTTGAATGGCTATTCCATCTCGACTGATTATATGGCCTAAGAAACTTACTTTGTCGACAGCTATCTGCTGCTTCTTGGCATTGAGCTTGACATTATTTTCTTCCAACCTTCGAAGAACTGTTTCAAGGTTTCGGTTGTGCTCTTCCATTGTGCTTCCATAGATCAAGATGTCATCCATATAGCAAGCAGTTCCCTGGAGACCTGA
The DNA here is from genome assembly GCA_030710605.1 of Cordylochernes scorpioides. Taxonomy (NCBI): domain Eukaryota; kingdom Metazoa; phylum Arthropoda; class Arachnida; order Pseudoscorpiones; family Chernetidae; genus Cordylochernes; species Cordylochernes scorpioides. The sequence continues at coordinate 100,212,219 of CP092865.1, read as the reverse complement.
AAGAATATTGTTTATGCATCGCTGGAATACCTCCGATGCACTGTTCAATCCATAGGGAAGTCGCTTGAACCGGAATCTTCCAATGGGAGTCGCAATGGTGCACAGGTTGGTACTTTCTTTGTCTAATGGGACTTGCCAGAAAGCTGATGATGCATCAAATACAGAGAAAACTGTAGCACCTTTCAGTTCAGAAAATATTGTTTCAGCTGTTGGCAGAATATAGCGCTCTCTCTGAACATACTTGTTAAGTTCCCTGGGGTCCATGCAAATTCTGACATCTCCAGAAGGTTTGTGTACCACTACAATAGGGTGTGTCCATTCGCTTGGTTCTTCAACTTTTTCAATAATGTCAAGTTTTTTCCATCCTTTTCAACTCTGCTTTAACTTTTCTCAAATGGAAAAAGGAATTTTTCTGCTTGGAGCAATAACTGGAGTTGTATTTTCATTTAGTCTAATCTTGTGTTCAATTGGCAGTCTTCCTATGCCTTCAAATATATTTTTGTGCCTGTTCAAAATTTCTTTTGCTGAATTGTTCTGCTTTATTTGGACAGCATCACATTTCTTAATTAGTGAAAGCTTTTCAATAGCTTCTATTCCTAAAATTGGTTGATAGTATCCATCAGCAATGAAAAATTCTAGACTTTCCGTCTTATTTTTAGCTTTGCAATTTAGTGTGGCAATTCCTTTTATCTTGATTTCATGTCCTGTATATGATGTTAGCCCTCGGTTAGTCTGAAATATTTCCAAACCTTTCATTTGTCTGGTGAATGTGTATGGCAAAACATTTACTTCTGCTCCAGAGTCCAACTTGAAACATATTTCCTTTCCATTCACTATGATGGATTTTTTCCATTCCAAAGTATGGACTACTTTTGCTTCATGTATTGACCATACAGTTTCTTCTTTTTCATCATTGCTGAACTTTCATGATAGCTGAACTTTTACAGAAAGCTGCAAAATGATTCATCTTTTTGCATTTGGAGCATCTTTTACCCCATGCAGAACAATTTTTTGCTCTGTGAGACTTCCCACACCTTTGGCATTTGAATTCTTTTTCAGATCCTTGATTTTGTTTTGGACTGTGTTTCTTTTCATATTTTCTTATTTGACAGATGTTCTGGTTGTTCTGCATGATCTTGATCTGTTGCTTGCTTATTTCATCTGTTTTGCACATTTCAATGGCTTTTAGAAGAGTTAAATTAGGCTCTCTTAAGAGGCGTTCCTGCAAAGCCTTGTCTTGTATACCATACACAATGCGATCCCTTATTAAACTATCCTTTTGTGATTCAAATTCACATGATGTGGATAACCCTTTTAGTTCTGTTATAAAACTATCGATGGATTCACCATCCTTCTGGGTCGCTGAAAAAAATTTGAATCTTTCAAAAATGACGTTCTTTTTAGGCTCACAAAAATCATCAAATTTGTTTATTACAAGATCGAAATTTTCTGCTTCATCTTCTTTTAAATGAAATGTGTTGAAAACTTCCAAGGCTTCTTCGCCAATAAAATTTAATAAAATGGCAACTTTCAGTTTATCAGGCTTTGTGGCTTTTTCTGTGTTGCTTCAAGATAAAGCATTAATCGCTGTTTGAACCTTCGCCAATTTTCCACTACATTTCCGTGCAAGGCGAGTTCACTAGGCCTAACAAAGTCCATGTTTTCTTTTTTTCACTAATATTTGTCAATAATATATTTATTTGAAAAAGTACTCACTTTTCCGCTGCCACCATGTTGTTTATGTTGTTCTTTGTGCCTATTTGATCACGCAGAATGCAGCTGAACTAAGTATTTATTATCTTTTTATAACATGGTTATATATATCTAAGAATGTTTACAAGTCGAGTCTGCTGTGTTGCCGGATCCATCATAACAAGACTCTTGTAGATTCAAGGATGCAGTGTGTTTCAAGTGCAGAAAAAAGGTCACATTGCCCCAGTATGTAGGAATCATGAAGTATATCTTATTAGGGAAGAGGCAAGCCAACAGAATAGGATACATCAGATGGATGATCAGGGAGAGAGGTTTCCTTGGCTCGGGTGATGGAAATTGCTTTGTCCATGGAGGCGGCAGAACAGAATATTAAATTATTTCATGCAGGGGAATTGGAAAAAAGCGTGGATAAGTTGCGCATTGAAATGCAAAGAGAATCGAAAAATGGTAAAAGAAAATGCAAACATTGTGGAAATTTGCATAGAGACTCTTGTAGATTCAAGGATGCAGTGTGTTTCAAGTGCAGAAAAAAAGGTCACATTGCCCCAGTATGTAGGAATCATGAAGTATATCTTATTAGGGAACAGGCAAGCCAACAGAATAGGATACATCAGATGGATGATCAGGGAGAGAGGAGGAATTGATCCAAAAAATTACATGCATGAGGACACCACACGATTATATAATAAATACTACAACAAGTGACCCTCCCTATACCATAAGATTGAAAGTCGAGGAAAATTTTATATATTTTGAATTGGATACGGGAAGTTGTCTAACCTTGATATCGGAAAATGATTTCAAGAAGTATCTTCCAAATGCACAGTTAAAAACTATTGGAATGATCGTCGAGACATATGAAGGGACAGTAGTACCAATTCTGGGCGAAGTTATCGTTAAGGTGGAATTTCAGGGCAAGACTTCAATGCTTCGAGCAGTAGTAGTCAAAGGTGAAAAAAAGGCCCTGCTGGAGAGAGAATGGATAAATTTGTTGAAAATTGATTATTTTGCGGTGAACCAGATACCTTCGGAAATTGCTATTGCTGAATTTTTGAAAGAGCACCAAGTTTTGTTCAATGACACAGCAGAGCCCATTAAAGGATTCACATTTTCAATGAATATTGGTGACGTCAGCCCAATATTTCATAAGGCTCGTCCGGTGCCTTTTGCGATTAGAACGGTGCCTTTTGCGATTAGAACTGTGATTTTAAGGTAACTTTGAACAGATTCTTGGATACAGCAGCTTATCCGCTCCCCACTCAGCAAGACTTGTTTGCTATCTTGGCCAATGGGGAAATATTTCTCAAAATTAGATTTGAGCAGCGCTTGCCTGCAACTAGAGGTGGCAACGAGCACCCAGCCATTTTAACTATCAACACACATAAGGGACTTTTCAGGTTCAGGAGAATGCCTTTTGGGCTGGCTAATGCCCTTAGTTATTTCCAATCTGTGATGGATAGGGTTCTGGCTGGAATAGAGGGTGTAATTTGCTATATTGATGATTGTATGGTGTATTGCCTTGCTATAAATAAGAAGATACTCTTACCTTAATGATTATATCTTTAATCTTATTTATTTAACTATTTACAAGGTAATTATTAAACTTATAACAATCACAGCTATGGCTGAACTTTCGCCAGCCTAAGGTAAACAAAACAGTTCTAATGTGATGATGATCACCTTCCCGATGAATCCGCCAGGTTGCCAGATTGTAACTTATTCCCAACACATCTCCCCCTTTTCTTCTAGCGGTTTAGCCTGTCTGGCGGCTTTATCACGCGTCCACTCCTGGTCTTTACTGGTTCCGGTGATCTCTGGAATGTCCTCGGTTCACTGTCACAAGTAGTGTTGTCCCCAGTAGATGTGAAGCACTGACTCATTTCAGGAGACTCCATCTCTTCATCTCCCATGTCAATCTTTTTACCCTGTGGGTTTGGTAGTAGGTGGAATCTATTTCTTCTTAAAATTCCTTTTGGAGAGTTGACTATATAAGATCTAGGACTTCCAGCGTCTTCGAGTACCACACAGGGAACTCTCAAGTCTTTCACCCATACTCTAGTTCCTTCATCCAGATGGGGCAATTCTCTTGCACGATGATGTATATCAAAATGGGTTTTATTTTTGTGCCGTTGATTTTTTTCTCTCATTTCTAGATTTTCAAGATCAGGTATTCTTGACTGGAGTTGAACTGGTGATATCGGCACAGTTGTTCTGAGTTTCCTGTTCATGCATAGTTCAGCAGGGCTGTACCCATTTTCCAATGGAGCGGTTCGATAACCAAGAAGAGAAAGATATGGATCGCTTCCTTTCTTCAATTGGTTTTTGATATTCTTCACCATCGATTCGATGAAGCCATTGCTTTGAGGAAATCTGGGACTAGATGTTATGTGGTGGAAACCGTATTCTTTTGCAAACTTTTTGAATTCTAACCCAAACTGTGGTCCGTTATCTGATCTAACCTCTTCGGGTATTCCATGGCGAGCAAAAATTGACTTGCAATGCATAATTGTTGAATGTGTTGTTTGATCCTCCAGCAATGCCAACTCTGGGAATCTAGAGTAATAGTCTGCAATTAGAAGATAGTATTTGCCCTTTAAGTAAAAATGGTCGATTCCCACTTTCTCCCATGGCCCATTGGGAAATCAGAAACAATTAATGGCTGCTGGGGATTAGATCTTTCTTCAATACAATTTGGGCAGTTCCTCACAAGTTCTCCAATTTCTTGACTGATTCTGGGCCACCACACAGATGATCTGGCACGGCCTCTACATTTTTCGATGCCAAGATGACCTTCATGGAGGCTGTTTAGAACCTTTTATCTGAGGGACTTAGGAATGTAAATCCTAGAATTTCTCATTAGAAGACCATCTATGACAGACATTTCATATCTGAGAAACCAAAAGGCCTTTGCTTCTGCAGAAAGCTCATTCTTTGTAGGCCAGCCCTTTTCACAATAGTCCTTTATTTCTCTACACTCTCTCTCTTCATTTTGATATTTCCAGATTTCTTCCATATTTGCATCCTTGAATGGAGGACATGAAGTGATCTGTTGAACAAAACTACAGATTTCATTCTCCAGATCTTTCTCATGCCATATCTTAATTGGGCTTCTGGACAAAGCATCGGCAACAACAATGTCCTTGCCTGGCGTGTGATGAATGCTATATGAGTAGCGCATCATCCGAAGTCGTAGTCGCTGTATGCGTGATGTCATTTCATCTAGATTTTTGGTTGAAAATATTGGAATGAGAGGTTTATGGTCAGTTTCAATGGAAAATGTATTTCCCATCAGATGGTCTTGAAATCTTTCACAGGCCCAAACTATTGCTAGAGATTCTTTCTCAATTTGAGCCCATCTCTTTTCAGTTGCAGACATAGTCCTGGAGGCATATGCAACTGCTTTTTGGTATCCATCTTCAGATTTTTGTAAAAGCACTGCTCCTAGTCCATATGAAGAGGCATCAGCAGACACTGTAGTTGGTAGATTGGGGTCAAAAAGTGTTAGTGAAGTTTCTTCACTTTTTCAAATGCTTCCTCCTGAGCACTATCCCATCTCCAATCATCTCTCTTTACTAGGAATTGATTAAGTGTGTAGAGGATAGTTGAAAGGTCTGGTATGAATTTACCTGTGAAGTTCACCATTCCCAGGAATCTGCGCACTTCAGAAATGCTTTAAGGTGATGGAAACTCCCTGATGGCTTGGACTTTGTTTGGATCAGGTAGCACTCTTCTTTCTGTAATCACGTGACCAAGAAATTTGATTTCCTTCACTGAGAAAATACATTTATCTTTATTCAGGGTCAGTCCTTAAAAAAATGTTGAATTTGAAAAAAATAAATAAATGTGGGGAAGGTCAATCCTACCCAGATTGAAAATAGAGATTCACCAGTTGTGTTTGCACAAGTTGTAGAAATACAATTTAACAAAAATGGCCTAAGTATATATTTTATTTTGCTTATCAAAAATGACTGGGCAATAAAAATAAATAAACAGATAAAAAGGGTGATAAACAAATTGGCCAAAAGGTTAGATATATTTAAAATTAGAATAAACAAAACAAGTGATACAAGTTAAATATACATACAAACAAATAATGTAGAGAGCAAAATAACTAGGGGGGGGTGGAAAGGCAAAATCTTTTTAAAACAAAGTTCGCAAATACTTATCTAAGCTTCCGTTTTGTAAAAAAAAACAAATCTTGTTTACAAATCTGTCGATAAATTTGATCAAGAGTTCACTTGAAATAATTCTTCACTTGAGATAATTTTCCAGATTAATTCTTCTGTTCCTTAACAGGAAACTATATCGCAACCCACTTAATTGGTGCGCAATTCTATAACGACGCTCATCGCGTTCTCTTCTTTGTTTCATTCACACGTGGTTACTCATTCCTTCTGAGGCAGGGAGCTCATATTTCCCCGAGCTCGTATTTCCCCGAGCTCATATTTCACCAGTGCTGCCGGTTGTCCTTTCTTCTTTTTTCTCCCCGTCGCCGCGCATAGGTGCTCGCGCATGGGATGGGGGGCGATGTCTTGTTTGTTTACAAATTTTGCTCCTTCCATTCTTTATTCCTTTCCACCCATTAAGAGAAAGAGGCAACAAAAATAAAATGAAAATATATATACATAATAATAATAGGGGAAAATCTATAAAGCATACAATTATAAATTATCTATTTTTAACATACTCCCACCTTTTTGTATGGGAATACAAAAAAAAAAATCTTAATTAGGAAAGATTATTGGTGTACACCCCCAATCTCGTAGGTTTTTTCACTTCTCTTCCAGACCTAGTAAAAATTGACTGTTCTCCATCTGTTGGAATCTCCTGGGCTTTGATCCCTTCTGTCTTAGGTAATCTCACCTCCCTGGAAATATCAGAACCAAGTTCCAAAGAGAAAAGTCTCTTTAATGGTCTTACAAATTCACCAGTAGCAGTCCTAACTCTAGCTACACGTTCTTTGCCATTCTTCCCGGGGTACAGTTCCAAGATTCTGCCTAGTGGCCAGAATATTCTTTTTTGATCATCTCGACCAATCAGCACAACTTCGCCTGGAAGAAACCTTCTACCCTCTGTTTCATTCCCCTTTTGTACGAGCATGGCGAGGTATTCCTTGTGGAATCTTTCCTTCTCATCTATACCTACGGTCTGAAAAGCTTTGCGGATGTCAGCGATGGCTCCTATTTTCTTTTCCCTAAATCTTATCCGGATTTCAGGTAAAAGTACAATCAGATTAGGTCCAGTCTAGGGTCATCACATGGATGCACCAGGTGTGGCAATTCGAATAATCATGATTGGAAAAATTGTCCAGCTATGAACTCGTATTGTAGTAAATGCAAGAAAAAGGGCCATTATGCCAAAGTATGTAGATCAGAAGCCATAAATGAAATAAAATAAGAGATAACTTTTTTGGGATCTGTAGAGGATAATTCCAAGAAATGGATAGTACCAATTAAGGTAAATAATAGACAAATTAATTTTAAAATTGACACCGGAGCTGATGTCAACGTGCTCCCCCTACAAAATTATTATCAAAGTTTCCAAAGAATAAAACTGGAAAAATCTGATAAAATATTACAAGGTCCAAATGGAATACCCTTGGAAACAGTTGGAATGATCCACGTAAAACTTCAAAATAAAGGCCAACACTTAAACTCGAAAATATACATTGTTGATAAACTAAAGCAGCCACTTCTCTCTGGGGAGACAAGTGAAAAATTAAACACTGTGAGAATGATTCAGCAATTTTCATCAGGAGGCCGCGGCGGACAGCGTGGTAGACTCGGAAGTGGAGATAACAGAGGCTGCTACAACTGCGGGGAAGAAGGCCACCGCAAGTTTGAATGTACCAAACCTGCCCGTGGTGGTGGACGTGGCCGTGGACAGAGCCGTGATGGAGGCAGCAACAACACCTGCTACAACTGCGGAGAAGTTGGCCACCGTAAATATGAGTGTACCAACAACATGGCTGAAGATGGAGGACAGGAGGAGAACCAGCGCAAGTCCAAGAAGGCTTGCTACACCTGTGGGGAGTTTGGCCATAAGAAGGACGACTGCCCCAAATCTGGAACTCAAGAGTCCGGAGATGAGGAGGAGTCCTCTGACAATGAGGAGGAAGAGACTCCCCAGAAGAGGAAGCAAGCTGAGGACAGTGAGGAGGAGGAAGTAGAAGCTGAAGAACCTCCCAAGAAGAAATCTAAGAAGCCCAAGTCCAAGAAGAAAGAAGAAGATTGCTATCTGACTCTTCAAGCACATAGGACGATGCCCCTGGAAAGCGCCAGGAGCAGAGAAATGAGGAGACCCCCACTTCGACATCAACCTGGCTCTCAAGGAGATGCAAGGATGACCAGGAGCAAGAGACCGAGGAGGATTGCCCTACACCAACGGCCTCATCTACAAGAGATGGAAGGATGCAGAGGGACAACCAAGACCAGGATCCAGAGAAGAGCCTCCCTTCAATGCCAGCCGTGCATACAAGATATGGAAGGGCAGTCAAGATACCTCGAAGGTTCCTGTAAAGTTAAGGGAGGAGATGTGCAGAGTATTAGGCTCATAGATTGTTGAGCTCTGGAAACCAAAAGGAATAATACTCTGCTAGTGATCTCTTTTGACTTGTATATAAGATATATATTATAATAGGAAATAAACTAATGCTTAGTTAATCTTGCCTCGTCTTGGATAACAACACAAAGACCTGTTATGTAGACAAGATTAAGCCTCTACCAAAAAAACTCTAAGATGCTATACCTAAAAAAAAAAATTATTAAATTCTAGGGAAAATTTATTTGAAATTTCTATTCAATAAACGGACTTGAAGCCCACATGAATTAATTTTAGCAGGATTTTTCGCTTACCTTCCAGGTTTATTCCATACATCTTTCAAGATTCAACAGTCAGGTCCCGCTTCCCACCGTTCTCCTCAACGACCGTTTTTCAAATGTTTTTTTTATTTTTAAAACCAGTGTAACCCAAAATTTTTTATCTCTTTTTACAGAGTGAGTAAATATATTCTTTCGCAGAATAATTTAAAAATAAAATAAAACTTATCCTTAAAAAAAGAATTTATATTAATAATTAATAAAATATAAAAATAGAGATGATCCTTGAGAATTTTAATGCAGTAATTTTTTTTTATGAAAAAATTCTATTGCTATCCTTGAGATACCTAATTTATCAAATATATTTAATTTATTAAGTACATTTAATAAAATTTCAATGTGGTAATTTAAGAAATCCTATTGCCTTTAAATTTCCACAATATATATGGAAAAGGAATGAAGTATGGTACATACAAAATTTTATTTATGGTACATATTTACACTATGTACACCATTACTGCTGCGGGGCTTCGGAGTACAGGAAGCTCAAAGCTAGTCCAGGTCCTTCCTCTGGACAACAAAGACTTCGGCAGGGCATTGCAAATTTGGGATATAAGATGTTTACATCATTGTTGGGCTCGTTTGGTGAAAAACGGCCCAACAATATGCCCAACAGAGGCAGAAGTGAATCGCTGCCTATAGAAACAGCCAGACAGCAGCGGGACTCTGGACTCGTGGACCAGAATGGAGGCATTTCAGGGAAGTCGTCTCGTTCACCGATCCTGAAGCCAGTAATGAAGGACCCATCCCAAGAAGAAACCCACCAAGAAATTGGAGACCTCCTTCAAGATATATTCGCATGTAGCGGGAAGATGGTGTAATATATCAGCGTGAAATATTCTGTGAAGATTGTTTACTTCTGTAATTCACAAGTTGTTATCATCATAGTTGTTTTGAATATATATAATTTGCATTATTTTCTTCTTTATTGCAATCATTTAATTTAATATTTTTGTGTTTATTTCTTTTGATTAAATATTCAAATATATATATAAATATATATAACAATAAAAGTTTTCTTTCTTCGTTTCACTAAAGTTATTGCAACTTTAGTGTGGGGTTGTTGTTGGCTATCATCTCCAAGCTCGTTATTTTATTTCCCTTTTCTTTCCAAGATTGGGTCCATGTGTAAGGTTTGTTTTGGACTTGGACCCAACAATGAACATTATGACAGTGTGAATCTGATGAAACAAGGTTCTCGCGGATGTTGGATGTGCAGGAAACCTTTTGACTGATCCTGCTGTTAAAATCGTGATGATTTTATATAGGTTTTTACATTGTTGTTGTCTTTTAATAAAACTATTTCTAAATCTCTAAATGTCCAAATATTCGGGCGCCAGTGGCTGAAGAAAAACAGACCACAAATTTATTCATCTATGGCACATCAAGAGACCTAAAGCTGTGCAGGCTAGCAATAAATATTGAAGGTGATATTAACCAATCATTTTTGGCTAAACATATTTCATTTATTCTAATAAAATAATTTTTAAATGTACACTATAGAATAGATAAAAACAAAAAATATATTCTTAAATAATATTATGCTTATATAAGATTTTTTTAAAAGCTTTTAAAAAACTCTATAAGTAGGGTTAAAAAGGAGTTTAAAAGTATATATAAACTTTGCTTAATATTTTCAAAGGTTTTATATTAAATATATATATATATATTATTTTCATTTTTTAAAGAAATTATATATATTTAATTTTAAAAATGGAAAGAGCAAAATACAATTTAATGCCTGATGTCTTTATCAGGTGAGGGGTTCTGGGCCTTCATCTCAGTTGAAGTTTGAGATTGTTGGTGGTGGTGGGGGTTCAGGCTCATCTATTGTCTGGTCATCTCCAGGCTGTCGAGCCTCACAGGTATGCCTCCATCACTGAGGGGCTCTTGGCGTCGGGGTGTAGTAGTTCACATGGGGTGGGTAGTTCGTAGGACTGCCAGGGAGGTCTATAGGCCTTTCTTTAAACAATTCTTCCAGCCATACTTTCCAGCTCTCTCACTAGGTTTGGTGTAGTCCCTCACACACACTTCCTGGTCAGTGGTGAGCTCCTGTAGCATGTTGTCTCCTTGAATATAATCCATGGGGTTCTGGACTTGGAGTAGGGTTGCCTTGGTTTATAGTCCAGGCTGCATGCTACAGTAGTCAGTTGGCTGTCAGAATTGTTCCTCGTTACTGGAGACTCATGCCTCCCCTGCCACAACACTCTCGCATACAGGTGAGCTCCTCTTCTATTATTAACATTGCTCCCCTTACCGCAGACATCCTTTCATTCCATTTACATATATTTATGCCACCAGCTGTTTCCAACTAATAATGTTAAATTTGTCTTCCGCATCCTCCAACACTTTCACATGTTAGAATCCTGTTTCTGACTAGCTCTGAAACTTTCAGCAGTCCAATCAGCGCCTTACACAATGGTTGCTACTCTTGATGTTACTTGACCTCCATGTTCCTTGAATTTATGACTATCTCTATTAGCAGAGTGTGGAGGGCACTTTTTATTTTGCCGATAAAGACATCCCTGTGGGGCGGGTCTCCCACAGTTAAAGGCCGCACTTTATTGTGGGCAAAATTTAATTTTCGGGCTGTCTCTGGTCGGCAGCTTAGCGGAGCATAGCTTCTTCAGATAACCAGGTTGTACACAGTGAAACAGAGCCCTTTGATCGCCTTTTAGGCCTGTAAGCCTCCTCTAACTTTTCTAGACTCTTGAGCACCCTCATACTGTCAGATTTCACATGGCATCCAGTGGCACTTTCCTCCCCCAATAATTCCGCACCGCGAATCTGTGGGTGTCTTGATTCATTCACTCTATAGGCCACCTCCGCCTCCAGAGTGCAAACTAGCGCCTCTTTTGATGTAGTGAAGGAAGTCTTAGCACTCTTTGGAATTCTACCTCTCGAATGTCATCAATGTCTGGGCAGTTCAGTTGTCCAGAAATCAATGGGGGAACCCAGGTTAGGCTAAATGGCAGAGCCTCTTGACATCAGCCTGGAACACCTGCAAACTTTTCCTCGACTTTTTGTCATTTCGGCTGGATTTGAGATTAATATATTGTTTTCACCTACATGTTTGAACATATGGGCTCTAAGAAAGGCCTTAGTAGTAATTCTATAATTACAAAATTCACATTTAAAAGGTTTTCCTCTGTATGTAAAATCAAATGCTCATTAAGTTTATATAATGGTTATTGTTCTATGGTCACATTTAAAAGGCTTTTCACCTACATGTCTGAACATGTGCACGTTGGGTCTGCCTTAGTATAAGTTCTAAAGTAACAATATTCACATTTAAAATGTATGTAAAAGCAAATGTTGATTTAATCTAAATCTGGGTACTGCCTTATAGTCACAATGTTGACATTCAAAAGGTTTTCACCTATGTGTTTGAACTCTCATTTGGTGTGATACCCAAGTTGCAATCATGCACACCTATATAAAAGTTGACAGAGGAAGGAAGAGAGATCGCTATCAAGTATTATTTAATCTGTGATAAAATACTGGGAGGTATTGTATCTTCGCAATATATTTATAATGGGAGGAATACTGCTGATCTGAAAACTAACCCTTCAACAAGTCCTCCATGATACACATCAGCAAAAGACTTGTCAGATCTAACCCATTGAAGGCTAGAGAGATAGGATCAAGGAGGAAGGCTGTTGGTTTAAAAAATGACCCACGTCTGCCCACCACCTCAGAGAGCATCATGTGATAGTGTGTGGTTACATCTGAGGTCTCTCATTCAAAGGATTTTGTTTGTTGTGTATTAGCATATATTTCTTGTATTTTGCATAGTTGATTATTAAATGTTCTTTTGTAATAGATAAATACCGTTGTGTTAGCTTTAGAGCGACAGTTCAGTAGCACGTTAGACAAGTTGTCTACCTTATCTTGGCAATAAAAGGCATATTTACCCACGAAGTTGTATTGCAAATGGAGAGACACAACGACACAACATTATTCATATATACCTTTGTTTTTTTATGTTCCATTAAAATGCAGTAAGTTTTACATATAAAGGTTCCCTCTTATCTGATACATTGCACTATTAGTCCTGAAATAACTATATAGATAACATTATCATCTAATTTTTGTATAAATTCCAGATTAATCAGCTTGAATAAAAATTTTTAAAATAGCTATCAACTATTTAACAAATAAAAGAATTATAATGCATGCACCATCTGATAAATTATAAACTTAATGGAACATTCTCTTCATTCAAAGCACTAAACACTACCTCACTCAAATGCTGCTTGCCATCAACTGATGAAATTGGTCAAATTTACCAAAAATAGGTTTAGGCTATTGAAGTAGCAGGGGCTGATTTTCAATCTAGAATGCAACAAAGTTGTGGGAGGATATTTCATGTATATAAAGAGGCACCTATCCCTTTAATTACGCATTAGAACAATGCCTTATGTATATTAACTACAGTAAAAAAAACTTCACTAGTCATGATAAGGAATGATCTAAAACATCAGTTCCTGGTAATTTTGACAAAAAGCCAACTTGTTTGCCACTATTTTGGGCTCTGGCTCTCATCAGTACAGGGCAGCTTCGATTTATTGAAGGTTTTTAAGCTCTTTATGTGGCAAAGGATAATTATCAGGCTAGAATAGAACATTTATTTGTTGGGAGAATATCCATGTGCCTAAAGAGGCACCTCTCCCTTTAATTATGCATCATAACAATGCCTTTTGCTTTGTTAAATGGTTTTGAACTTTTGTAAATTTAATACCTAATAATTATTTTCATAATTGCTATGAAATGAAAGCTTTCAGGGGTTTAATATCATGTAAATAGTTTAGAATTAAAGTCACTTCGGCCATTAACACCTCGGGACCAAATGACCAAAGTGTCTTTAATTTTAAAACTAAGAATGCTGGCCAGGTAACCTCTATCTTCATGATAATCATAAAAATAGATTGATTGTTATTGCCTTATATTAGAAACTATATAATTTCAGTATTTTTAAAAAGCACACAGAAATGAGTTTTACCAAATTTTAATATAATCTAACATAGGCTTGAATTAAACAGGAAGCACCTATCCCTTAATGAGTTCAATCAAACAGTTTGATGGCATAAAAAATTGTTTTTCTACACAAAAGTTTGAAAAATTGAAGAAAAAAATCTTACTCAGTGTAAAAATGTCAAGAAAAAAAAAGTAATTTTATTGCTATTCTTTTTCAGTCCCTTCCAAATATGTGTGCAGCTAAATTTTTAAATCTTTTTCATAACTGACTAAATGAACAATCAATGAGGTATGTTCACACATATTTAATTAGTATTAATTTTGTTAAAACTCTATATTTAAGAAAATCAACTGATATATGATAAATATTTGTGTGTGTAGGAATGAGCAAACATAAAATTAAAAACAATAATCTTTATTTATATGCATCCTTACATATAAAGATAAACAATTATATTTTTATTGGACAGGAAATATTTTTAAAAAAATCTGATTACAATTCAACATAAACAAACTAAACAAAGTTAATTGTGGATATCTATTTTCTCAAATTATGTGAGGCTTAAACTATAGGATATTACTGCCCTTTATACTTCAGATAAAAATTATGCACTAGAGTGGCAATATCTCTTTCATGAAAAATTTTAAAATAATTTTATGAGAGGATACTTGTTCATGCAGCTTTTCACCAAAATATTTAAATTTTGTTTAATGGAAATCAAGTTAGTTTTAAATCTAATAAAGAATTAAAACATACAAATACACACATTTTTCGGCTACATGAACTCAGTAGATTTTGTTTAAATATATACGAATAAAAGCTTATAAAAGAATAGGAGCTTCTTTTTCGATTTATTGCGAGCTTTTGAACCTTTCGGTTCTTCTACAGGCATGGATAGCATGAATATACTAACCGTATATTCATGCTATCCATGCCTGTAGAAGAACCGAAAGGTTCAAAAGCTTGCAATAAATTGAAAAAGAAGCTCCTCATGTAATCTTTTATTCGTATATATTTACGCACATTTTTTAAAATACATTTTTGGAAATAAACATATTTAAAAGTAAGAAATAATTTTAACTTTTTATACAATTACACATATTCCACAATTTAGAAAATTTATGGAATGATAGTAGACATATATGTATAGAATAAAATAGACTACCCTAGAAGTATTGGTTTAGGTTTAGATATATTGTTGTCCTTCATATATAGATATATATACACAGGGGTTTTGTTATTTATCAAAGTAATATATACAATGTAGTAGAGAGAACAATTTTGTGAGAGACAAGTGATCAAAAAATTAATTTGAGATGAAAACTCTAATTAGTAAATTTAACATATTTGTAAATATACAGCTGAACTACTACCTTTTAAATGAACTCTATAAGTGTACAGTCATAAAAAAGAAAGTATAAAGAAACTATACTTTGTAATGAGAGCTGAAAATGTATATTATTCATTTAATTTCCACATTACAAATGCTTTGAGTGGGATGCATAAGATGAAATGAACAATAATTGGCGAGTTATAATTGAAATATTAGATTAGATATAATTTTTTTTTTGCTTATGCCTTGTACACGTGGTACAGGCCATGATAATCATGGTGGGTAGAAGTAGGCTACTGCTTTTACTGTAAGTGCACCACATGTCTACACATGTGTAAAACAGAGAGAGTATACAGAGTAAACAGAGATATAAAATGAAACATGAAAATTTAACACTTCGAGGACGCAGCCTAAGCAGACCTCATGGTCCACCAGGACGCAGTAAAAACGACACTTTTATGAAAAATAAAATTTAATATATTTATTTTAGTAATATATGCCAAATTTATAAGCCAATATATATAGAATTTAAATTATTTTTAATGCTATATAAAATGAATTTTGATAAAGAAATAAAAATAATAAAAATTAAAAATTATATTAAAAAAAAAACTAAATTCACTCCAACACATAGACAAATGTTATATATAAAACAATACTTAAAGTTTCACCGCATAAGTTTCTTTTCAGTGAAAAATCAATATTTATTTCAAAGAGAAATATTTACTATTTCTAACTTTTTTGGATGAAGTATGAAAGGGTGAAAATATGAAGAGTAATGGCGAATGGAAAAATAAAAGTGTCCAGGGGCGGGAATCGAACCCACAACGTTCCGCTTACCGGGCAGATGCCATGTCCACTAGGCTACCCTGGATGTATTTTTCCGTTCGTAAATAATGTTGATATTTATAATTTAAAATGTTCATTTTTCATTCTATGATTGTATTAATCTGTGGATTATTTTATTCTGTGGTGTAGATTATGTGTATATATATATGTATTTTCTTTGAGTGAGTGTGGTTGAGAATCTGTGTGGAGACGTATGAGTTTCTAAAACTCTTTTTATAGTAATTTGACTTCATTGTAATTAGTGTCTTCAATAAAGAAGTTTTTTACTTATAATAGAAAATAATTATTAAGATTCTCCCAACAATTGGTAGCAGAGAGCGGTTGAATTTAAATTTATGCAAATCAAGATTAATTGAAAAATTTTTAGAAACAAGAATAGATGCAAAATTTTAATTTATCTCCAATAGAAAAACTTTCAGACAAAAACTACTTGATCTGGGCAAATCGAATTGAAAGTGAATTACGGGGATTAAAATTATGGAGAAGAATTATAGAAGGAGAAGAAGTGGAAAAGCCAACAGAAACAGACAAGAAATTTGATGAAAAAATGAAAATCTGGGAAGACTGGGATGACAACAATGCCATTGCAAGAAATTTGATGAATAGAACAATGAATGACACTCAAGTGCTGAAATACTCGAGCGAAAAAAGTGCCAAGAAATTATGGAATATAATTGGAGAAGAAACGGCATCTAAAAATGAAGACTTACAGATGAAAAATAGAATAGAATTGTCAAAATTGAAAATGAACGAGGATGAAACGGTGGATGACTACTTAAATAGAGCAATGATTATAAAGAGCAAAAGCATTCAAGCAGGAGATGAGATTAAAGATAGAGAGTTAATTTGCTTTGTTTTGGAAGGGTTGAGAGTTGAATTTGATTTTGACATAAAAATTATAAAATCAGACAGGCAAAATAATATGAACACTATAAGACAAATCCTGAGGGAAACAGAAGAAAAATTAAAACTTAGAAAAGAAGAAAAACGGCAAACAGAAATAGCATCTAAAGCTAGAGAGGGCCGAACGGGAAGACGAAATTTTGCTATCAAATGTTTCAACTGTGGAAAGATGGGACACATTTCTAGAGAGTGCAGAGGCAAGATCAAATGTTTTAAATGTGGAGGATTTGGTCATAAATCGGAAATATGTAGAAAGAATAGAGGTGAAGAGAAAAA
Organism: Cordylochernes scorpioides; assembly: GCA_030710605.1. Lineage (NCBI taxonomy): Eukaryota > Metazoa > Arthropoda > Arachnida > Pseudoscorpiones > Chernetidae > Cordylochernes > Cordylochernes scorpioides. The sequence goes on along the minus strand of CP092865.1, from coordinate 100,195,289 downwards.
TCAATGTGAAAAATCAATATTTATTTAAAAGAGAAATATTTACTATTTCTAACTTTTTTGGATGAAGTAGTCCTTTATAATGTATTATAAGTTACTTTAAGTATTATTTACGAACGGAAAAATACGTCCAGGGTAGCCTAGTGGACATGGCATCTGCCCGGTAAGCGGAACGTTGTGGGTTCGATTCCCGCCCCTGGACACTTTTATTTTTCCGTTCGCCATTACTCTTCATATTTTCACCCTTTCATACTTCATCCAAAAAAGTTAGAAAAAATAAATATTTCTCTTTGAAATAAATATTGATTTTTCACAGAAAAGAAACTTATGCGGTGAAACTTTAAGTATTGTTTTATAATCACACGCCGCAGTCCTTTATAAAATGTTATATATACAAAAAAACATGCTGAAAATTAGTAAAAACTATTTATAAAGGCCATTTCTAAGAGCCAATTAGAGCCAATACTTCTCCTTGGTGTGAAAAGCCTTAAAACAACCATTTATACAAAGGGGAACAAGGCAGGTCTTGCACATATAAGCAGTGTCCTTCCTTATTCTTTTTCCAGTGGCACTTTTTCCTTTTTCAGCACAGACTTTGCATTTTCGTTGGATATTTACATTTGGCTTGTTTTCTTCTTTTATTCTTGTAATGAAGTGTCTCTCCAAAAATCTGGCTTTTGAGCTTGAACTACCAAGTTGTTGATCTGTGATCTCAACTCCGGGTTCTTCAACCAGTTTTTCCATAATGACAAGATGGTAGTCTCGGAGTGACAGTTTGGATGTTGGATTTAATTTATTATAAATTATATGAGAATTGACTATTGTCAGGCCAAAGATGTGAAAGAAAAGCTTTTTCCACCATTTCATAGTTCTCCGCTGAAAAGAGTAGTAAGAGAGGAGCTGGTCACTTCTGTCAACACCAGCCTTGTGCTTGTTGTAGTCGAATACTGAAGCTGGTTTCATGGTGAGAGGTTGGTCAGATTTCCTGGCTTTCTTGGTTACAGGTATCATGGCATGATCCTGTGCTGTGGAGACCATGAAAACGTCCCTAGTATCATGCCATTTGAATGCCAAAAGAGGACCTTTCATTCTGTAAATTACCTCTCCTTTTTTCAAATTTTTGGAAAAGTTTTTTTGGCAAGCCTCTTCTATTTTTCATTATTGTTCCTACAGATTGGGTATTGTTTCTCCAGAGAAATTTAAAAAGTGTGGTAGAGGAGAACCATCTGTCAAAGTATATAACATGTCCTCTATTGAAGTATGGAGCCGCTATCCTTTCCACCAGTTTTAAGGTCGAATTGTAGTCTGCACCTTGACCAGGCTGCTTCCCTGTGTACACTTCTATGTTGCAGGCATATCCTGAACTTGATTCACAAAGTTCAAATATCTTGATCCCATATTTGTGTGGCTTTCCTTTGATATATATTCTGAACCGTATTCTTCCTCTAAAAGGACATATAGCTTCGTCAATAGTCAAAGGTTGGCAGGGATAGTAATATGTTTTGAATTTGTGGACCAGAGGATCAAGGAATGTCCTAATTTTATGGAGAGGATCATGGCCTGGTTGACCAAAAGCCACATAGGAAGCGTTGTCATTTAGGTGAAGCATGGAGAGAATGGCTTCAAACTGTGGTCTGATTATCCCCACATCTCTGCAGTAAGTTGTCCTAAGTTCACTGTGGGTTGACCAATAATCTTTAAATCTGGTCTTTACAACAAGGCTCATGTGAATTATTATAGCCATAAATATCTTGAGCTCAGACACAGAAACAGCTTTCCACATTTCTAAATGACTCCTAGGATTCAAAGGACCCTTTTTTCTTTCTCTGTCTATGGTTGCCCTAGCATAGCGGTTAGTCTCGAGTTTCAGATTACCAAAAAAATCCTCATCAATAATTTATTGAATATCTGGTAAGGAGAGTTGGGTTCTGGAAATAACTCGGCCCTTGGTCCAGGTTGGGCAGTAAACAGAGGTCTGGGTATCGTGGATGTAGTAGTTTCAATCCAGTCATCACTTACCAGAGGAGACCTTGTTGTTGCAGGAGCCTCTTCATCTCTTGGTCCGTCAAAATATATTTCTGTTGAATCCGAATCAATATCTTCATCAGAGTTAGCATGGAGTGTGAAATCTAGATCCTCAAAAGAATCATCTAATTCTGATCCAGAATCAAAAAGATGGGGGTCATAAATCTCCCACTCTGGAGATGGGCAAGAGGAGATAACTTTGGATGTACTGGGCGGATCAGGATTCATTTTTATCCAAAAATGTCTATTGAAAATATCTAGAAACTTCAAATAAAAATATTAAGAAAAAAAAAACGTGACAAGAAGAAGCGCACAAAGTACAATTGGCAAATGACGGCAGATTAAAAATAGGTCAGTAGAGGTTGGGAGGGGAGGAAACTCGCGGAGAGGAGGAAACTCAAAACTCAATTTAATTGGTCAGCCATCCACCCTGTCATGTGGCAAAGTGGTGAACGACCTTGAGGCATGTTTAAACTTGCAGGAGGGCAAGTCGCCACAGGACGTAGCGCGCGCTATGATTTTATACCGATTTTTAAGAAAGTAGGACGTTAATATACGTCCTGTGAGCACTGTGCCATTTTCGCGAGGACGTTAGTTGACGTTCTGCGTCCTCGAAGTGTTAAAAAAAATTAAATTGGCATCTACAATATAACCTTTTCAATTTGACACCCTTAGCAATCAGTGCTTTTAGTTGAATGAAATCAGGTGTTGAATTAAAGTTAGGTAGACATGAAAGCATGGTTGAATTATCGTGTGTCGAATTAATGAGGTTATACTGTATAAAACTAAACCAGAAATGATATTTGAAAATGCATGACTTTTAAAATAGATAAATTTTAAGTGAAATTTTTGGAGATTAAAAAAATGACAAAAATTACATCTAAAATGAAGTTAAAACTCGGAAATTATTTTTTTAAAAAATACCTTCTCTTTTCATTCAATCATCATTTTCATTTTTGAAGAAAAAATATATAATTGTAATTATTTGAAGAAAGAATTCCTGATAGGTGGAGTTATAAGGTTTATATAAAAAGAATCCCATGTTTGAAGAAAAATATCATTTCAAAAATGTTTACAATAGGTCAAGATATACTTAAAAAGTATGCATAATTATTTCATTCTGTGCAAAGCAGAAAATGAACATTTTTTTATATTACTTTTCATGTAATACAAGGTAATAAGACGATAAGGCACAATTTGGATTATAGATTATAAACACAAGGTAATAAGACCAAATCCAAATAAATAAATAGTGTTGTGTAGGTTTCAGTAACAATACTGTTACCAAAACGTCACCCACTATTTATTTATATGGATTTTGTCTTATTACCTTGTGTTTATAATCAATAATCCAAATTGTGCCTTATCATTTTCATGTAATAATCATTTAATTTTCTTATTTGTGTATTTTGGATGGTTAATAATTTATCAATAATTTTTTATAATAGAGAAAATAGTCAAATTGTTCCATTTGAACAACTTCTATTGAACATAACTTGATCAATCTATACAGGAAAACCAATTTCATTACACCCAAAGTGATGTCATTTCCAAACTCAAAAAAGAAGTTCAAATAGGGAGCCCCCCTCCCTTAGGCTCAAAATTATATATTACAAATACAAAGAAATAATTTTGGATGATGTATTTTTACTTGGAAATAAGTAATAGCAAAGAAATATAAAGAAAATAGATAATAAATATTTTATACTGGGCCCATACATCCTCTATCAATTTTCCAAGTTTCCTTCTACCATCCGGGTTCAAAATTTCTGACACCTGCATAGATTAATGGAAAATCTCCCAGAAATATCTATCCCTTCGAACAGCAAAGCACTAGTGGATAGTTTGCCCAAAAAGGAAAAAAAAAACACAATGTGAAGAGTACAGCACACCACAACAATGAAAAAGACCAAGAATAAGAGAAGAATTCTGGGTAGTAAAAAGGGCTGCATCTAAAAAGGGTTGTTCTTGAACAACAATATAATATTTTTATTTATATCTGATACCCCTTTCATATTTAGATAATCTATATTCAATCAAGGTTCATATTTAGAAAAATGTTTCCAAAAATTAAATAAGATATTTTAAAATAGGTATAGTTGATGTGATAAATATTTTTTCACAAATAAAGGTGCATGTTATATTGCATGGTGTCTAAAATTTTTATGAATAATAAAAGCATAAAAAATATTTATGAAAATTCAATTAAGAATATAATTTGCAAGCCTTTTGAAGGCTGACACTTATCAGGTATGGCCTTGAAACTTTTGATGAAACTGTGTCTCACAATTTACCTATCTTATCAAGTAATAGCCATCTTATATGTATGCCTAAGTTGATGTTTTTTTAGGTTGATCTCTTCGTCTGGTTCTATACTCACAATATTCGCATTTAAAAGGCTTTTCGCCAGTGTGTATCATCAAATGTTTATTAAGATTGCCTTTCTCTATTGTTTTATACTCGCAAAACAGACATGTGAAAGTTTTTTCACCTTTATGTATTAGTTTATGCTTTTGAAGGTCAGAATTTCTAACAGCTTTATACCCACAATATTCACATTTAAAGGACTTTTCACCCGTGTATGTCAGCAAATGTCTATTAACGTTTCCAATCTCACTTTATTCATAATTACCAGACTCACCGTTTGAAGGTATTTCAGCTTCATGTTTAAGCATATGCTTTTTAAAGTCATCATATCTTGCACTTCTATAATCACAATATTCACATTTAAAGGGCTTTTCTCCAGTGTGTGTCTTCATATGTCTTTTAAGATGACTATTATCAGTTGTCTTATAGTCACAAAACCCACATTTGAAAGGCTTTTCACCTGTATGTGAGAATAAATGTCTATCAAGGTTAGATTTGACTACTGTCCTATAGTCACAATGTTCACATTTAAAAGGCTTTTCACCTGTATGTGTGAATGTATGTAATTTAATATTTCTTTTAATATCAGATCTATAGTCGCAGTATTCACATTTCAAAGGTTTTTCACCTATATGTTTGTATGTATGAGTTTTAAGTAGTTCCTTATTATTAAATCTATCGTCACAATATTCACATTTGAAAGGTTTTTCTCCAGTATGTGTGAATAAATGTTCATTAAGATAAGATTTGAATACTGTCTTAAAGTCACAATGTTCACATTTAAAAGGCTTTTCACCTGTATGTGTGAATGTATGTAATTTAATATATCTTTTACAATCAGATCTATAGTCGCAGTATTCACATTTAAAAGGCTTTTCACCTGTATGTTTGTATGTATGTGTTCTAAGTAGTTCTTTTTTATTAAATCTATCGTCACAATATTCACATTTGAAAGGTTTTTCTCCAGTATGTGTGAATAAATGTTGATTAAGGTCAGATTTGGCTACTGTCTTATAGTCACAATATTCACATTTGAAAGGTTTTTCTCCAGTATGTGTGAATAAATGTTTATTAAGTTTATACTTGTCTACTGTCTTATAGTCACAATATTCACATTTAATAGGCCATTCACCTGTATGTTTGAATGTATGTTTTTTAAGTGAATCCTCATTAGCAGACGTATAGTCACAATGTTCACATTTAAAAGGCTTTTCTCCTGTATGAGTAAGCAAATGTTTATTAAGTTTATATTTAGATGATGTTGTATGGTCACAATGTTCACATTTGAAAGTTTTTTTCTTAGTGTGTGTCAGCAAATGCATGGGAAGATTATTTTTTCTAATATTTTTAATTTGTTTTTTGTTTTTTTTTGCTCTTGTTTTTCACAAGTGAATGTTCTTGACCATTTATTTTTTTTATTATCAGCATATTCTCAACTTCCAAAAGAAACCTTTCCTTGTCATCACAATATTTACTTGCTAAGGTGTTTTCATCTATATTAGATTTAACACTTTTTGGCACATTAGAATCATAATCAGAATGTTTTTTGATATTGATAACACTGGTTTCATTTCCTGATGGGCTATGTTCTTGTTGACTTGTTTCGGAATTTTCACTAATATTTTGGGAAAAAGTAGACATTTTAAAAAAATTATATCAATGCTATCTTGATAAACAAGATATGTCTAGTTGTGAAAAACTCTGATCAAGATAGATTATGGAAGTTTGTTTCTTAGGTCCCAAGTCCAAATATATGTTGAGATGGAAGGTCATATATTGGGGATGATGTGGACCATTTTGCACTGAAAAAAAAAGCAATTTAACCATTTATATTAATGTATAAAAATATGTCACAAATAATTTTTCAAACATGAAACATTATCAATCTATATATTATTAAATGGGTGTACAACAATGTCATGTGATGATAGGTTAATGCTTTTATGAGAAAAGCACACGGTCCAGAATTTAAATCACAAGAATGTGACCTTGAATGATATTATTGCTCTAGCTGTGCTTACAATGGCATTAGATTTTTATATAATCAAATTAATATTGCACAATTCGGATTATAGAATATAAACACAAGGTAATAGGACCAAATCCATTTAATAGTGTAATGTTTCGGTAATGAGGCTGTTACTGAAACGTCAGACCTTATTTATTTAATTGGATTTGATTATTTAACCTTGTGTGTATATATGTGATATACACCAATAACCCCATATTGGTGAATAATATAACAAGATTGTCATGTTGTATAATAAACACCCCTGTAAATAATTATACGCATGATTGACATGTGTCATTATATCACAATATGTAATATACTCTGTATAAACTGAGAATAATAAAATGAAACTCTGTAATAGATTAAGAGTTGAGCTATAGCAAAGATTGGAGAATAAGAAATCCAAAAATGTAAGAACGAGGCTTATATGTCAAGAGGTTGCCAGGAAGTTGTTAAGAGTGTACAATGACATCTCTTCTGATCCACGCCATTATTGCATTCGCTGAAGGCTCACTACTTCCTCATCGCAAAGTATGTAAACCCCCACCAGGGCCGTAAAATACATAGTCACTTCACCATCGGCAATAGCCCTCGTCACTTCATTCCTTGACCATGGAGTAAACCAGTAAGAACTCTTCTTAAATCTCCATCTTTTATTCTTGCTATACTATCTGTTCATTGAACTTTCTTAGTACCACTATTTCCCTTTATTTTTTGTGTGACAAACCCAAGTCTTCCATTCTCGCTCGACCACGTCTGCCTGAACTCTGTGAGAACTGTTAAAAGTCTTCCAAAGTGCAGAGAGGAACTGAAAAACTCCCCAGCAGTATATATTCAAATTTCAACACCCCAATGGATCAAAGCTTTTGCTTGAATAAGTCTCTCACTCTGTTAATATAAAATCGATTCAATTATTAGCCTATCAACATGGTAAATTGTTTAGGATTATCTGAATCATTAAAATAAAATTTAAGAAAAAGAGTATAAAATAATAATAGTAATAATGATAATGCACAATTTGGATTATATATTATAAACACAAGGTGAAAAGTCTAAATCCAAATAAATAGTGTGTGACGTTTCGGTAACAGCGTTGTTAATGAAAGGTCACACACTTTTTATTTATTTGAATTGGTCTTTTTACCTTGTGTTTAAAAATAGTATTAATCGTTAATCCTTTTTAAAATTTCATTTACAGTAAAACTTCTCTAATAAAACACCCTCTAAGAGAGATTTTTCAATTCAATTAAGGATATTATTGTTTATTAGTCATTAACACGTGGAACCTTAGGGAAATGGATCCATGCCCAAGTAATATAAGCCCAAAGGACGTTAATCCACATCCTAAAACTTCAAAATTCAATATAAAATCATGTCCTTCAGACATTCACTTCCGCTCAAGGTCACACTAGGGGGAAGTTGAAAGGGGCCCCCATTGGAAAATATTTATGTCATAATTTGTACATAACTGGATGTAATCCCACCACAATATGTATGCAATGTATGATCTAAAGATTTTAATAAAGACGAGGTTTAGCGAAATCTGGGAGAAAAGCCATCAGAGAGGAAACGGTCATTAGTAGGTTTTATTATCCAGGAACTCATAAAAACTGAGTTCAAGAACCTTCCCCTTCCAGGATCATGTTAAAACAAGACAAGGACAAAGGATTAACAAAGATCCAATCAGAGTCCAGGAAGATTAGCTAAGACCAATGAGAAACGGGCACACCTGGACAGTCATCCAATGAGAGCCCTGAGAAGTTTACATGTTAAATTTCGGACTCAGTTTTGGAGTTAGGAGCTCGGCACCATCGCAACAAGTTGGGACCTGGACAGCATCGAGTCAGCAGCTGGACCTGTCAGAGCCAGGACCTCGCCACCATCTTCCTCATCACGCAGATAAGTCCAATGTTCACTATGTGACAGCCTAGCCTTTGTCAAGAACCACATAGTCACCCCTTTCTCCCTTGATCGCTGGCCTTTTTCAATCCAACCCTGTGTCCTCGTTATTTTCCCCTGTGTAAATACCTTACTATCTCAGCAAACACGACTGCACCCACAACAATCATCAATTAATCGATCAAACAACTCAATCAACCATCACCAAAAAGCCACGCATATTACAGAGAGTCGACAGGATTCGACAGTGAGCACCGCATATTACATTTACATATCACCTCTCTATTCACATTTCCTCTTATTGACACTAGGTTTCTGGAATGTAATTATCAATTTATTGACTTTTTGCGCTACCTACCAAAATATATCCTGATCAACCTAGTACCTCAGGAATTACTTCAATTGCAAAACCTGAAGTTTGGTGACAAATATTTTCAAGATTCTGAATCAGAATTGAATGAGTCTTGAAAATATTTGTCACCAAACTTCAGGTTCTGTAATTGGATTCCTGAGGTACTAGGTTGATCGGAAATATTTAGGTAGGGAGCGCAAAAAAAGCCAATAAATTGATAATTACATTCGAATAACCTAGTGTTGAAAAGAGGAAACGTGAGTAGAGAGGTGATATTATGTAAATATTTCCCAATGGGGGCCCTTTTCAAACTTCCCCCAGTGTGACCTTGAGGGGAAGTGTATGCCCGAAGGACATGAATCCCGTCATGATATTATATTTTGAAAATTTAGGATGTGGATTGAATGGATCAGAATTGAATGAATTTGTTTTTGATCCTGTGTGGTTTGGTTTTGGACGAATATAACTCAGATACCATTGCAATTTATTTAGAAGATATTGATCCTTCCTAAAAACTCACTTCTAAAAATGGAGGATGGACAGAGGTCAGTTACCATTTTTCTAAGCCTTCTTTTTTTTCTCCAGACCTAGCTCTGACTTCTAATCCCTGAAAAAGCATTGAACACATGATTCTCAAAAGGGTAAATTTTTATCTTAACCTCAAAAGCCTATTAAACAGAGCTTTTTAATATTATCAAACAACAGGGGACTCAATCTTTGTTTAAAAAAATCCAGGACAGCTTTCCCGGATGAAAAAGGAGGAGGGGGAGTAGTAACAAGCTCACTAAAAAACCTGGGTTCTGCTTGCCCTGCTGATAGTACCCTGTAAGGGCTCCTAATCCAGGGATATAGGATGAGGAGTGTTTGTACTCCATGTTAGCACATGGCATCTGTTCCTCATGTCAGAGGCGGCCATTTCTTTTGGAGCTAAGTCGTCTTGTCACTGAGTAGTGCTCCCAGTCTTAATGACAAAGGCAGATGCATTATACTTCACCCAGTCATGATTGTTGTCAAACAGACACCATCAAGGGTCACAACTTGATACCCTATTTTATTGAATGGAGATAAGAAAGAAGATGAAGAGGACAGCTTTCATTATAAACCTACGCAATCAACTAGAGCAGTTTTTATCAACCTTTCCGAAGCATTGACAGTGGTTGGAAGAAAAAAAAACTAATTCTCAAACTCTATAAACTTGGAAAAAAGGATGGCATGCTGAGTTGGAACAGCAACTTTCAATCCAAATGCACCATACAGGTTAATTTCAACAACAATATATCAAAAACTACTCGTATTTATCGCGGTCTACCCCAAGGCTCGATCTTAAGCCCTATTCGCTTCAACATCTACCTAAATTATATACACATAATCAAAATACCAGCTAAAAATTTATCTTTATGCAGATAATGTAATCATTTGGTTCTCAAAAACAACTTTTCCGATTCAAAACAGTCTCTGAACTAGGCTATAAAATATCTGCAAAAGGTAACCTCGAAACTGAAAATACATATTAACATCAGCAAATCTGAAATTGGCCTCTTCACCAATAACAATTATTTTCGCAACTGGACCCCAAAAATATTTTTTAATAACTAAATAACCAAATAGTAATATTCTCTAAGATTTCTTGGTGTCACACTTGACCCTGCTCTCACCTTTAAAAACATATTGCACCATGATACACAAAGCTAAAAATAGACTCAGAATTCTGAAAAAAAAACAGGCTTATGAACTAGAGTACGAATGCCAATATCTTGTGCACAACATACCTTGCACTGGTGAAACCTATTTTGGAACATGCTGCCCAAGCCTGGATCAATGCAAGTAAAAGCAACCTATCCAGAGTAGACAGAATCCAAGCAAGCTCAGCTAAAATCATCCAGCGGGCTTCGAGGATCTTGCCCAAATCAAATTGCCGAAATCAAATCTAACCTTCTTCCTCTGCACCTTAGAAGAAAAATATTTTTCTTTTTAAATTCCCTATTTAAAAAGATTAATACTAACAAAGAACACCTTATACAAAATTTTATTGGAAATTGGGACCCCTATCAAAAATTCATATGCCACATTCTTCTCAACATGGCTCACAATTCTCATCTTTTAGATATCCAAATTAATTTCAAACACAACGCTTTCTACTTTCCACACAGAACTCGCAATAAACTCATCTGTATCACTTATCCCTGCCATTCCTCATAAACATGAAACTCAGCCAGAATTACTTGAAGCTCTTGGCCTCCAAATCATTGAAAAAAATAGCTACCTCTTTGACATAGCAATTTACACTTATAGGAGTCAAATTGAAACTGAACTGTCTGGCAGTGGAGTTGTTCTTTACAAATATAAAATCCTTTTTGAAAAATCTTCCTTTCTCAACCTAGACACCTTTCAGTTTATAAATCAGAACTAACTACAATAGGTATTACTGTCAAAAACATCAACATCAATCATTCTCCAGTAAAAAGCTCTTCTCAAGAGCATCGCCAAATCTGTAAACCGACTCACACCTAACAACTGTCATTGTGCAATGGCTTCCGGCTCATGTTGGAATTCTTAGAAATGAGCTAGCAGGCTCTGACAATGTCAGGTGCTCTTGACTGGTATAAAGCAGGAGGGTCAAGCACCAATTCTGTACTTCCAAGGGAACAAGTCTTTGATTCAAGACTTAAGTTTGGTCATCTATGAACAATGTCTTTCCAGAATGGTTGCAAGGTTTTTCCACCTTGTACTAAGTGTTATTCTTAACCTGCAACCCCGAAACGCATTATTGACTCATCCATTGATGAGCTCTAACTCAACCCCCGTAATACACCATCGAAAGTCTCAAGTTCTACAGACTTGATATCCTAATATGATTGAGTGGAGATAAGAAAGAAGATTTTGTGTCAATATATGGAAATTGACCATGTTCTGTGAACTGCAGCCTATGGCATAGAATAGCTATTTTATTTTATATTTAATGGCTTTGTTCACAAAATTTTATCAATTAATTTTTCAGAAAATAAAATAATTCAAATTAAATTGGGAAATTGGTTTTGAAAAAAATTGGAATAATATTTTCATCTGGTACAAATCTCACATTTACTATATCTAAAAATTGTCAACAAATTATTTGAACAATGATAAAGCACAATTTGGATAATAGATTATAATAAAAGAAAATAAGACACACTAATAAATTATTTGGATTAGGTCTTATTTTATTTTAATTATTTGAACAAGTAACAATATCACCTTTAATCTGGGGTGCAAATGCCAATATCTTACGCACAACGTACCTTGCACTCGTAAGACCTATTTTGGAATATGCTACACCAGCCTGGATAAATGCAAGTAAAACTAACCTATCCAAAATAGACAGAATCCAAGCAAGCGCAGCTAAAATTATCAGCGGACTTCGAGGATCCTGCCCAAATCGCATTGCTGAACTCGAATCCAACCTTCTTCCCCTGCACCTAAGGAGAAAAATCTGCTTTTCAAAATTTATAACAAAAAAGATTAACTCTCCAAAAGAACATCTTACAGGAAAATTTATTAGAAATTGGGTCCCAAACCAAAGATTAAAACGCCCCACACCTCTCAACATGGCTCACAACTCTAATCTTTTAGACATCCCAATTAATCCCAAACACAGAACTTCCTATCCCCCACACAAAACTCGCAACAAACTCATCTGTTTCCCTCATCTACCAGACAATCCCCACAAACATGAAACTCAGCCAGAATTACTTAAAGCTCTTGGCCTCCAAATCATTGAGGAAAATAGCTCCCTCTTCGAGATCACAATTTACACTGACGGTAGCCAACTTGAAACTGGACTGTCTGGTAGTGGAATTGCTATCTACCAAGATAAGATCCTGGAAAAATCTCCCTCTCCCACCCTAGACATCTTTCAGTTTATAAATCAGAACTTTCTGCTATAGATACGGCTCTAAAAGACATCAACATCAACTCGCCAAGCAAAATAATAATCTACTCCGACCTAAGAGCAGCCATTTATACCCTTCAAAGCTGCTTCTTCAAGTCAAGAACCTCTCCTCAAGAGCATTGCTAAGTCTGTAAACCGACTCCAGCCAACAGCTCAGTCAGAGTGCAATGGCTTCCAGCTCACGTTGGAATTCCTGGTAATGAGCTGGCAGACTCTCTGGCAAAAGCTGGAGCTCTTGGCCTACCTGAAGCAAGAGAATCCACCACCCAACTAGACGAAAGAGACCTCCTCCATACCATCAAAACCCAATGCCTGCAGGAATGGAAATCTGATGCTGCACATATATGACTGGTACAGAGCAGGAGGGACAAGCACCAGTTCTGTCCTCCCAAGAGAACAACAGTCTTTGATTTATTATAAGCAATAAAATAAAAGAAGACAAGTTTCTTAAACAATTTTAAATGAACGCAAGCTTTCGGGTGAAAACCCTTCGACAGGCAGTATAAAGCAAACGCGACGATACAAACATGGTACACATGGCAGACAAGAATATATATGTGTACCATGTTTGTATCGTCGCGTTTGCTTTATACTGCCTGTCGAAGGGTTTTCACCCGAAAGCTTGCGTTCATTTAAAATTGTTTAAGAAACTTGTCTTCTTTTATTTTATTGATTATAATATACCTTGCTAAGAAGAATCTCTTATTTCTTATTATTAAAAGTCTTTGATTTCCAGACTTAAGTCTGGTCATCTACGGACAATGACTTTCCAGAATGGTTGCAAGGTTTTCCCACTATGTACTAAGTGCAATTCTCAGCCTGCAACCCCAAGACATATTATTGACTGTATTGACTCATCCATTGATGAGCTCTACTCTTCCCCGGCGGACACCATCAAAAATCTCAAGCTTTACAAGCTTGATACCTTAGTGTGATTGAGTGGAGATAAGAAAGAAGAAGGAAGAAGACAATATCACCTTAGAAAGAATACTTTTGGTTGACAGTTTATCATGGTAGATGCATATGATATATTGAAATTTTATAATAAAAAAAAAAGGTTTATTTTCAAAATTATTTTCAACTTCAATATATTAAAAACAAGTTGGGCCAAGTAAGTTAATTCAGAAAGGTTTGGGAATATTATTGATGAGAACCATTGTAAAAAAATTTTATTATTCAAATGATTTTTTTTTTGGTAATAATAATTCTCACACAATGGAAAATATGCTTCTATATATATATATACTAGCCGAATGACCCGGGCAACGCCCGGGTTTTACCCGATTAAATGTTTTATTCAAATACTATTCGTTACAATTATAAATTGGCGCCGTGGATGTCACTCTTGTGAAACGTCCCGCTCCAAACTTTGTTTCTGAGAAGCGATATTTTTATAGAAAGATGATCTGGCTTTTGTTTTCTGCTCGAATGAATGTTTTTTCTGTTAGAATTTTGTTCCTGCGTACAAAATAATGAACTGGTTTCACCCGTGGTCTCTGCTTTTTGGAATTTTTCCTGATATAATTTTGTATCTGATAATCAAACATGATACAGCAATATCGTCATCATCATTTTCTGACTAAAAACATATAGTTTTAATAATTGATTTATATATATTTTTTAAAATAGCCTATCGTCTTCCCCGTGTTTTTTTACCAATGTATGAATATTTTGGTTTGGATTAGTGAACTACTGCAAATTTGTATACCGGACATACAGACAGACAAACAGACAAACATTCATTTTTATATATCTATATCAATAAAATGCAAATTTCATAAGTGTTGTTCACTAAAAACTTTCGTTACAATGCATCAATTTCGACCAAATTTTCAACATTTATGTAAAACGAGATGGAGCAGGTTTTGCTTAACATCAAAATATTTATCCTAACTTTAACATGCGTAACTTCGCTGTTATCGATTAAATACAAAAAAATCAACAGAGTTAATTTTATTTATATATAAATACAAAAAAAATTCAGCAATTCATTCAACTCGATCTAAAAAAATATTCAAAACAAGCAATTTTAAGATAACACCATATGTAAAACAGTCGGCCAAGAAAACAACAACGATATTACATCTTTCTCACATATTCACACACAATCTTGATTAATAATTAAAACTAATCTTTAACATTGTTTATTATACTTCATAATATATAATATTCGTTAGGCAAACTTTCACTCGGATAAAACCCGGGCGAAGCCGGGTACACATCCGCTAGTATATAGATATATATATTTTTTTAGTTTTGCATTTTTAAAATAACTTAAACTTTAATAACAATTTAACGTGTTGGTATCAAAGCTTAAAATATGCTATCTTATATATATATATATATATATATGTAGTATATTTTGAGTTAGATAGTTCACAACCTTCTTCTGATATTTATTATATAACCCCATATCTATATATAAAAATATGTATCGAACAATGGAAGTGACAAATAAAACAAAGAAGGAGGTAGACCAGACGACAAAGGCCAGACGAAAACAACCCGGCGCCATAAAGTGGCGTGATTACAGTAGCCAATCAGAAATCACCACATATGCGGGCGTCCAGAGTATATAAAGGCCCAGAAATTAGACAAAGGCAGTTGGAGTTGTTTTCAGAGCGACGCCGTTATACGGTCAGTGGGATCTCTCACCCCCCTTCTATCCGCGATGTAGGCTTTGGGCATCCGGGACGCCCGTGGTTCGACTGCCTTCGTCCGTGGTCTACCTCTACCTTCTTGGAGCTACCATCTAGACCTGCCTCTGTCTCTTGCTGTCCCAGTGCGGGAATCCCATCACGCATCCACTACCACGACTGCCCAGCACATTCCACATCGGGTTTACTACAGAACCCGTTAAAGTCGACAGGATAACTGAGGACAGCAGCATGCAGAGGATGACGGAGGTCGAAGACGACTACTTCGCGGATGCCCTCACCAACATGCAGCCCCACTGCGAAGACCTAGTAAGCCGCCTAAATGACGCCATTTGGGGGCTAGCCATGCCTCGTGTGGAGGAAGCCCTCATCTCCCCTTTCGACGGATCCCACACAGCAAGCAACCTTCGTCCATACAGCCATCTGCAGAAATCAACTCCAGCCAGCATCAGCCATTTCAAGGTACTTTATACTTTGTTTCTGCCATTTTCCCCATAAATTTTATTTCTATATTTTCACTTTAAGCATTTTAAAAAATCAATTATAACCTTTTTTATAACATTTTTATTCAAATTTTGAAACTTTCACTCTCTCATTTATCATTTTTACTTTATTTTAATCAAATTATAAATTTTAATTCATCATTTTCAATTTTATTATTAAAAATATTCAATCACGCATTTTTGCCAATTTACTAATCTTACATGCCTTTCTTAAATTCACCTAAAATGGCATTATCCAAATATGCAACTTTCAATTTTACATAAAAAAATCATATTATATTTTAATTACTCGAATCATATTTTCTAAACTCATTTGTGTTTTTTTTTAATACCTTATTTATGGCCATAGTATTAATAATTAAATTTATTACACTCTTTATTTTGCTTGACCTATTACTATTTCAATTGATATTTCTCAATATTTAAAAGTTTTAAAAACTAGTCCTAGATTTGTATTTTTATAAATATCAATTTTAAATTATCTCATCTCAAAATGTGCCTCCCATTTTTCCCACAATTACAAATACAACTATAAATGTAGTATGCGAAAACTAATATCGTAATCGAAAATTTCGTAAATTCATTATTTTATAATTTTTCTAAACCTAATCACCGCTAATAATCTCCAATCTAACGATTTGTCCTAACATCTTAACGCAAAACTTACTGGGAAACTAACGTTATTTCACCTAGAGAATCCGAGAACCTCGTGGACGAAGTTAATTAAGATAGTTACTAATAAATATAAGGACACGCCCCATACTATAACATCCCTATCTTTCTTATGTATAATATAATCCCCTCAGACTTAAATAACCTAAAACATCCTGTTACTTTGTGTAAGGGCCAAATCAGATGACAACTCAACTCGGGACGTAGGCCAGACATGGGATCAGGTGACAGCAAACAAACACCAGCGGCGTCAGCCGGCAACAAAGGATTAGCGCGGCCATATTGACCTCTCCAGTTTCAGTTCACCTGTACTTGAAACACGTGCTATTGGCACACCGGAATACTAGACTTTCGTGTCCACCAAATAACCTACCAGATTAAAACGGATAGGAAAATTATATAAAACCCCTTTTATAGCAAATCTTATTTTTATAATGTTATAGGATAGTTTACCGTTTTGTCAACCCGTTTAAAAATTAGGTCCTCACCATCTCTAAAATCGATCCTACACATGAGACCAAAGGAGACGCCATCTTGGCCAACCTATATAAATATAACCTGAGGCCTTATATTCTTTGACGTCATTTGTTTTTATTTTCCATGGCCTACGTCTAAGCTAATTTAACTTAAAAATTTTGTTTTAACAGTGACGCCTTATGCCAGCTGTCCCTTCTTATATCTTGATCCTTCCAACTATGCCTTCCATACTTCTCTCGTTTCTTGAACATTTTCCATTGGCCTTCTATGCCTTCGTTCTAACCACCCCTCGTCCAGCGCAGAGTTCCTGTTTGCCGATTTTTTTTATTGATTTGTCCCAGTCGACTACTCCTTCCTCGCCATCCCATCCTGATGGTGTGTTCAGGAAAATCCATGGCTTATTATTTTTTTATTTACACCCGGATCACCGTCACAGCATTCTTTATTTCATTCTTTTTTTCCCTCCAACCCGGGTTCAATCAATCAATGGCAACAGTCGAGCCCTGTTTTCACAATCTACCTCCATCCTCTAACCTCTTCAACGGTTCCTGAGACTCCTGCTCGTCAACATTTTTTAATTTTTATTTTTTAATGATTCATCGACCTGGTACACTCTTCCTCCCCATGTTAACTCCACACGGAGAGCTTGGGTAACCAGCGATATTTTTTTTTCTCTAACGCTCGACTCAGGCCATCATCAGCACGATGCGCCCACTCATTTTTTGTTTAATTTTATTTTTCATCTGGTCGAGCTCAATCACCGAAAGCAGCGCAGCTCTTGAGCCACCATCTCTTTTTAACCTCTCTCAGAAAAGATTTATTTCCCATATTCTCCCATTAACTACCTCTGCTTCGATCTTCACGCCCTTTGCCTATCTGATCTAATGCTACTTACAGAGCATCTTGAGATTGCTGAACCCTGAAAACAATACTTCGCTTCTAAGCTCGTATTGCCGGGCAGGACCCCTGAGATGTCCTTTGCAGAAACCAATTCAGACCTTCTTCCTTTATTCCTTACTGCGTCACTACCTATCGCAAACCTTTTGCTTAAGTCAATTTTCTTTTATATTTTATTTTACTTTTATTATCTCTACTTCTCCTCCTTCCTGTATTACATCCCTGAAACTATGTTGTAAATACTTAAGGCACCTTAAGTAACAAAAAACTGTAACTAGTATACCAACTTTCCCAAATATTTATTTTCGCTATTGTGTGTGTTTACTTTAAATTTATCCTTCCTATGTACTCCTCTTATATATTTTTTGTAATTTTATAATATTATATTAATGTGTCACCACTACTCCCCTTTATCTTTATTTTATTCTAGTAACTAATTTGTGCTCCAAATTATTTCCCATTTAATAGGTTTGCTAACTTTTCGCTCATTTATTTGTAAATAGACTTAGTTTTACTAGTTTTGTGGTGTTGGACTTTGTTTTTTAACTTACAGATGTAGATAAAACATTTCACTATTAATCGATAATATCATTTTGTTTATTAATGCCTTCAACTACCAATCAACCCTTTATATATTATTACCTTTAATATTTTTATTTTATTTTAATTTTTTTCCATATATCAAGTTTAGACCTAACATTTTACAACTTCAACTATTTTAGGCACCATTTTAAAAAAACTACACCTAAACATATTTATAATATTTCTTAAACAGATAAAACACTTATCATTTTATTTTTCTTAATAGATTTTCAAAATGTTATTTTTGACGCTTCCCTTACAACCTCTAACTCTATCCCATGAACCTTTCCTCCCAACTTTTTACATCCATCAAGAGATTATTGTTCGTCAGCCATTTTTTTTTATTGATTAAACTAACTAGAAGACCCTTCCTCGCTGTACATTTCCCAACAGTGAGCTCAGGAGACCCAGTTAGACTTTTTTTTTTCTCTCATCGTCCGGCTCATCATTTTTTCATTTTTCAACTTTTTCTTTTCACCACACAAGCCGGACACAATCAAAATTGACAGCAATGAATCTCTTACACCCACCTCTCCTTTTTCACATCCTTCAAACCTCCAACTACATTCCAAGGGATTCCAATTCGCCGAACATTTTTGTTTTTTTCATTGATTAATCCGACTGGAACAATCCTTCCTCGTTATACCCATTCCCAATAATGAGTTCAGGATATCCAGCGCGATATTTTTATTTTTTTTCTCATCGCCCGACTCATCATATCAATTCACCATTTTTTCAACTTTTCACTTTTTTTTTCATAATACAACCGGGCACAATCATTATGGACAACAGGGATCCCTCTTACCTCTACCTCTCCCTTTCACCTCCACCAATCCTCCCACCTCTTTTCACTGTCTGAACTAATGATGCAGACGGAATATCTTGGGCCTTCTGTTAATGAAAACAATGCCTCACTTAAACAAGTTCGCATTGCATTTCAGAATGCTTGGGATACACTTTGCAGAAACATGCTCAGATACCCCTTTTCCCTTTTTCAACCTTAGCGTCACATTATATGTTCAATCAATAAACTAACTTTTTTTTCCGCTCATCTTTTATGCAATAAGATATTATTTTCCTTGTACGATTCATTTTACCATATTTACCATTTTGTATTATATACTTTCTCTTAATCTTTCATCATTCATTTTGTGCGTTTTTATTTTTATAACCTTGATTTTTTTCATTGATACACCACCATTACAACATCTTGCTCTTTTTAACGTGTAGATTAATAATAATTTTAACTAATTTGTACACAAATTATTTCTTTTATTTTTTTATAATAGGTTTGTTAGGTCATCATTCATTACATGTCATTCCCCCAACCAAACCTTCATCACCGGGGGCACATTCTGTAGTATATTTTGAGTTAGATAGTTCACAACCTTTTTCTGATATTTATTATATAACCCCATATCTATATATAAAAATATGTATCGAACAATGGAAGTGACAAATAAAACAAAGAAGGAGGTAGACCAGACGACAAAGGCCAGACGAAAACAACTCAGCACCATAAAGTGGCGTGATTACAGTAGCCAATCAGGAATCACCACATATGCGGGCGTCCAGAGTATATAAAGGCCCAGAAATTAGACAAAGGCGGTTGGAGTTGTTTTCAGAGCGACGCCGTTATACGGTCAGTGGGATCTCTCACCCCCCTTCTATCCGCGATGTAGGCTTTGGGCATCCGGGACGCCCGTGGTTCGACTGCCTTCGTCCGTGGTCTACCTCTACCTTCTTGGAGCTACCATCTAGACCTGCCTCTGTCTCTTGCTGTCCCAGTGCGGGAATCCCATCACGCATCCACTACCACGACTGCCCAGCACATTCCACATCGGGTTTACTATATATATATATATATATATATTACATATATAAGATAACATATTTTAAGCTATAAATGTTTTTTTACTTGATTAAATTTTTAAAAAATTACTTTCAAAAAACAACACAAAAAATAATAATAATGCGAAATATAACCAGATATTCCTAGTTTAAAAATATTAATATTTTGAAAACTATCGAAAATGGTTGTGGACGAAGTATCAATAAGTTTATTCAACTTGTAAGTGGCTTATTTTACGGTTGTCATATGGGGTAGCATTAAGAAAATAGCATGTAAGCACTTACTTTTAATAATTGTTATAAATAAATACATTTTCATACTCATTAGAAAATTTTATATCAATTAAATAATTTAATAATTAAATTAAAAATGTATATGTTTAAAATCGAACTTGAAAAAAAAATTTACGGTGAAAAAAAAATCTGACAAACAATCGAAAGGCAGAGTTGCACAGTAATATTATGTAAAAGGAAAAATCAATTAACAATTTTTGTTAATATTTTATATATAGTGTTTTTAGGAACTATGAAACTTTTTTTTACTCTACATATAATTCTCAATACTTCAAAATAAAATTAGTAAAATTTTAAATTTAGTAAAAATGAAAAAAAATCGAAATATTTAAGAAATAACTAAATAGTAGAATTGGAATATATATTGTCACGTGGAAATTTGGTAAAGATAAACATGAAAATTACACTGCAATTTATTATTATCAAGCCAATTAAAGCATTCATATTAAAGAACAGAGAGACCATGTGTCAAATTTAAAATAATAAAATATTCTAAATATTTTTTGTTGATTAAATGAAAATATTCTGTGATATTTCTCCTTCCCTATAAGAGTTGAATCCCCTCAACTTTCAATTTTTGTCTCTACTGAGACGATCTTGAACATTCTAGAGTTTCCTCTGCATATTGAGAGTGGTCGCTTCTTCAGCTGTGGAATACTCGTTGCTTCCACTTTGCAGCCCTACCCTGCAGGCAGCCCAAAGTCCCTCTGAAAACCATTACTCACGTGGATTTCCTTTCCTTTTGGCAGTATCTCTCGACCTCACCACTGTTTGGGTGGGGGGGGACACAAGAGACTTATCAGAAGAGTAGCTATTGTGATGTTGTTGAGTAAGTCACAACAGAAACCTGAACAAGACTTCTAACACTCGACCATCTATTGTAAACTTTCATTGACATTACACTAGAATTTTAATAACAAGTAACAGATATTTACAAAATTTCAAATCCCACAGCAAGTATAAAGAGGTATTTACAATTATAAGCCCTAGGAAACAGGGCCACAGCAGTACTCCAAGGCCCACAGCAGTAATGGGGTACATAGTGTATATATGTGCCATACTTCATTCCTTTTTCTTATATATAGTGAAAGGTTAAAATCAATAGGATTTCTTAAATTACCACACACGTTGAAAATTCAATAAATATATTTAATAAATTAAATATATATTAGATAAATGAGACATCGCAAAGATAGCAATAGAATTTTAAAGAAACACTACATTAAATTTTTTCAAGGAATCGTCTCTATTTTTATTTTTTATTATTAATTTAAATTCTTTTTTTTTTCCAAGGGATAATTTTTTTTTTCGAAATTATTCTACGAAAAAAAAAAATATTTTACTCACTCTGTAAAAGAGATAAAAATCTCTTTGGTCACGCGGGGGAATTTTTAAAAAAAGTTACAGTTAGAGTGGGGATCGGCCGTGGACGAGAACAAAGGGGAGAAGCGTAGACAGACCTGACGGATAAGGCGTAAAAAGATATGTGAGTATAGAACTAAATGGTAAGTGAACAATCCTACTAAATTTAATTCATGTGGGCTAAAAAGCCCGCTTATAGAATAGAGGGATTTCCTGTCACATTTAGCAAGTTTTTCTTTAATTATTTTTAGGTATAATATATTAAGCTTTTGTAGAGCTATGGCCTCGACTATATAACGCGTTTGAAATTTATTTTTCATTTACTAACTCGCAAAAAAAATTTTTTTTTTCAACTCATATACATCGATGAATTTAGAAGCAAAAAATTTGCTTGCATAGGATGGAACCTTTCACTTTTATTTTATTTTCCTTTTTTTTATCTCATGTGATATAGGAGGATTTTAGATATAATAATATCCCACATATGTTTTATATATATATATATATATCAGTGTGTGTCCATAGTGTTTTATTAAATTAAATTTTATTGCCCTCTATCGTTAAAATTTTACACAAATAAATTTACTGGCAATGCGTTTCTTTTTTAAATCTCTACAGACCTTACTGCAATGATATGATTTAATGAATGAGAGGGCTTGGCTCATCAGTAGTGAACCCTCTCAGCGGTTTCGCCAAATTAATCTCTAGACCGCTCTACTATTGTATTGGACTGGTTTTGTTATATACCCTGCATTTTCTATGGAAATAGTGTTTTATACTAAATTAAACATACATATATCTTTAACAAAAAAAGGTTGAGTATTCTGATAATCATCAAAAGAATTTTATTCACATAATGGTTCTTCCCAAGATAGTCCCACTTATAAAACAAACACATATGCCTACATATAAACAAAGTGTTAAACACATAAATCAGCTTCAGAGGTCTTTTTTTTTTTACATGTATACATATATCGTTCGAAATTATAAGTACAGCAAATCTATACTTCGTCACATTAGGAACTGAGCCAACATTTTTGTGTTTTTGTGTATTTGCCATTGAGTGTTTTATCATTTTTACTGATATTTAATATAATTAGAAATCCTTTTGAAATGTACTAAAATAAGGCATATATCGTTCGAAATTACAAGTACAGTAAACCTATATTTTGTCATACTAGGAACTGTGGGGGCTGAGAGACTCCATTCCAGCCTGCTGGATGACGCACCGCGCCGTCAACAAAAACAAACAAGCGGCGCCATAAATCAGGAGATGACGACCGCTGCGCCAGGGCGGCACAGCGGTGGAAACCAGAGAGGACCAGAATGGCATTCTAGGGGGTTGTCCTTTTTTTCTTCCCATATAAATGTAGCTAATAAGTAATACCAATAAAACGGTAACTTTGAGAGACTTTCTGAGCCATTGCTGGACTAATAAATCGACACACCACATTGGTGAGCCGGACGTGATTGAAAAGAAAAAGCATACGAAGATTTCAAGAGATAAAGAAATGCAAAAAAAAATTGATTCAAGCTTGAAAAGAAGCATCATTCAAGATATCGGGATATCATCTCAAGACTAAGATAAGTTTTTATATTATCTTCTTATTATTTTATCTCGATATATTTACTTTTAACTTTATCTCTAAACATATCTAGCTGTTGTGTCGAATTTTAAATTTACGTAAACGGAAAATAAGCCTAGCGATACCTCAGAAATATGCAAGGTTAGTGTTAAAATACCGCCTTTCTGGGTTAAAAAACCTGAAATATGGTTCGTCCAGGTAGAAGCACAGTTCAAAATAGGTGGAATTATTCAGGAAGACACTAAATTTAATTATTTGATCTCCAAATTAGAACCTAAATATAAAGAAAACATTTGGGACATAACTAATAGCAAAAGCGACAACAAGTACTCTGAATGTAAATCACGACTACTTGAATTGTTCAGAGAAAGTTAAGGGTTGAGAATTAAAAAGTTAATTTCTGGTAAAGAGCTCGGAGACATGAAGCCGAGCCAGTTATTACAAAAGCTCAGATCCCTCGCTACCCCAGATATCTCTGACAATTTAATAAAAACTTTATGGCTCGATAAATTGCCAACATCCATAAAGAATATACTTATTGTAAGCGATGAGGATATTAGCAAATTGGCCATAATGGCCGTAAAATAAATGAAATAAACTCTTCCAAAGAAATATACGATGCGGAAGTGCCTTCTTCATCAACAGATCGCTTGATCGCCAAATTGGAAGATCTTGAACGGCAGGTGTCCGAATTGAGACTGAATAGATCTAGATCTCGATCCAAAAATAGGACTCAGTCAAGACCGAGAAGTAATTCTCAAAGATCCTTCGATCCAAGAGGAAGATATTGCTATTACCATTTTCGCTTTGGATCTAATTGCTTGCAAAATAAATGCAGGTCTCCGTGCAGTTGGAAAGAGTCGGAAAACTCCAACCAGCGGACAGAGTAGCGACAAACTCTTCCGCCGACATTCAGGATTGTCGCAATCTCCGATTATTTGTGACGGACAAAAACACGGGATTGCGCTTTTTGGTGGACAGTGGTGCTGATATATCTACGAGTATAATACCTCCAAAGGATAAAAATAGGATGCCTAGCTCTGAATATAAACTTTATGCAGCCAATGGTACAGAAATTGTTACCTATGGAACAAAGGTTAGCAATTTGGATATTGGACTTCCACGTCAATACCAATGGCCTTTTGTAATGGCCAATACCAACAGAGCAATATTAGGAGCAGATTTTCTAAACAATTTTGGATTGGTTATTGATATAAAAAATAAACGCCTAATTGATGGGATAACTAATCTTTCCATAAGAGGCGTCATTCAGTCAATCTCAGACATGGGAAATATTAGCACTCTAAATTCATCATCCAAGGTCAGCGCTATCCTAACCAAATATCCTAACCTATGTAGGCCACCATCAGATTTTGTAGAAGCAAAACATAGCGTTAAGCATTATATTCCTACAAGAGGTCAGCCAATTCACTCAAGAGCCCGTCGCCTAGATTCACAGAGATTAACTCTTGCTAAGGCAGAATTTCAATATATGTTGAATAATGGAATAATTAGACCCTCAAATTCTCCTTGGACGAGTCCAATACATTTAGTTTCAAAAAAGGACGAGTCACTAAGACCTTGTGGTGATTATAGAAGACTCAATGCAGTTATACTTCCAGATCGTTATCCAATCCCTAAACTGGACGATACCCACCACATCTTAAAAGGTACTCGTGTGTACTCAAAAATAGACCTATGCAAGGCATTCTATCAGATTCCAATTGCTGAAGAGGATAAACCAAAGACTGCCATCATTACTCCTTTTGGGCTATTCGAATTTAATGTAATGAGTTTCGGCCTTAGAAATGCTACTGCTACCTTTAAAGATTCATGCATGAAGTCTTAAGAAACTTGGACTTTGCATTTGTCTACTTAGATGATATTCTGGTAGCCTCTAAAACGGAAGAAGAGCATTATAGCCACCTTGAAACTTTATCCAGCAGACTAAATTCATATGGATTAAGAATCAATCTTTCTAAATCTAAATTCCTAGTACAGGAAATTGATTTTCTAGGATACCTAATTACCTCTCACGGTGTGAAACCACTCCCAACAAAGGTTAAAGCTATTCTAGAATATTAGAAACCAAAAATAGTTCATGAATTACGCATATTTTTGGGAATGCTAAACTTTTATCATAGCTTTTTGAACAATGCTGCAGAGACTCAGGCAATCCTTCATGAATACTTGAGGGGTGCCAAGAAAAAGGATAGAAGCGAAATAAAATGGACTGAAGAAGCTGAAGTTCAGTTTGAAAAATGCAAACAAGCCCTAGATAATACAGCACTGTTAGCCTACCCCGATACTGAACTGCCTATCTCACTCTGCGCAGATGCTTCAGATCGGGCAGTTGGATCAGTTCTCCAACAGCTTGACAATAATACATGGAAACCAATAGCATTTTTCTCTAAAAAATTAAATCCTGCTCAATGTAATCATAGTACATATGATAGAGAGCTTCTCGCAATATATTTGTCTATCAAATTCTTCAAGCACCTGCTTGAGGTGTTGGGCCATTTTTCACAAAACAAACCCAACAATGATGTAAATATTTTACATCATATATGTAAAGTGTCTCGTCGAAGTGTTTTGCTGTCCAGATGGAGAATTGGGACTAGCTCTGGGCTTGTATCCCGAAGCCCGAAGCCCGCTGCATAAAGGCCCAGATGGAGAATGTACATATGTAATATATGTTTTATAACCAATCCCTTCCTTTATATGCAAGATGAAAGGTCTAAATTTTTATTACCGCTTCGAAATTTTAAAATTATTTTTTATTCCAAAGAATAAAATTAATTATATATATATTCTAGATAGATTATATATTTTTTTTTTATTTTAAAGATAACAATATAAAATTTTTAAGAAGAAATACTAAATTAAAATCTCAGGGAATCGACCTGATATATTATATTATTTTATTATTAATTTAAATTTACTTTTATTTCAAAGAATATTTTTTTATTTTATTTTTCGAATATACTCTGCGAAATAAATACTCTTTCTCTTTTTTACTCTGTAAAAAAAGGAAGATAAAAAAATCTTTTTGAGGCACGCGATTTTCGAAATTTTTAGACAGTTGGGATCGAATAACTGAAGGCGAAGGTCGAAAAGAGTCGAGAGAAATGGGCTAGGATGGTGAGTAGAAGAATAGACAAAATGGTAAGTTTACTATACCCTATAAAAATTTCCTTCGTGGGCCAAAAGGCTCGTTTATAGAATGGAAGCCACATATAGTAGTTAATAGGTTATATATTTTTTTGGCTGCAATCTCTACTATATAGTATATATCAAATAGAAGATTTTCCATTTTATATTTCGATGGAATTAGAAGTAAAGAAACGTTTATTAGGAAAGTATCCTTTATCTTGCATATAATCTACCCCTTATCACAAATTTATAGATAGTTTTAGTCATAATAAAATTTCATATGTATTTCATTTATCAATTTGTATTTTTTGTGTTTTATACCAGACTAGACATAAATTCCCATAAAGTGTATTGGAATGAAGTGTGTGTGTTATTCAAATCGTAAAGGAGATGATTATACACTTTATCATTAAAGAAATTAACCCAATAATATTGTTGCATTAAGAAATTTTTCTTTGTTAATCCACTTTGAGGTTTACCCTTGGTACCATGTTATATTACAGTGGTTAAACTTTGCGTAGAAGGATTTGATATACTAAACAAAATTCTAAACTTGAAAGTGTGTTAACATTTAGGTGTTTATATTAATCGTATATTGTATTTTTGTTTGTGTGTTTGCCGTGACGAGTTTTATATTTTTTTGTGAGTTTAGCTTATCAATTAGTTACCAATACAATGTATTTCGACATGTACAAATACGACTTAACATTGGATGCCTAACGTTGGCCCGAAACTACCGAAAATCATGAATAATTTTTTTTGTGAAAAGTAGGCCAACGACCCTGAGATCGAGAATTATGTCTCTACCTAAAAAAATTAAAGAAATATGTATGCCTTAGTATATGCGTTATTTTAGCTTTTCAATTCCACGTGTTAAAGAAATATTTAATGCTTTAGTGTGTACCTTATTTTAATTCTAAATTCAAGTGTTAAAGAAATATTTATGCCTTAGTATATGCGTTATTTTAGCTTTTCAATTCCACATTCAAGGCAATAGCCAAATCGAGCGGACGTGCATCGCATCGCTCCTCGAATTCGGTAAATATTTAACTTAGATAGTTTTATAATAATATAGGACATTATATATTGAATTATAACAATAAGTATAGTCGATAAAACGTTGCTTTTTTTTAATCTATTATGGACAAAGAAAAAATAAATTTGCATAAGATTTAAAAAAATGGATTTGCTGATAAGAACACTTACCGTAAAATTAGATGAAATCTATTTGACAATAAAGTCAAACAGAGAGAGAGAGAGAACCAAAAAAACATTACAAAAAATGATCTTTCCTTTTTGTCCACAATGGTAAGGTAGACAAAAGATGGTATTACGGCCTTAAAGGATATTAACAATCGGGATTTCGTGGATCAACTTTCTGTTCAAGTGTCTGACGTCCTTGATCAAAAACTGGACAAATTCAAGGGAGAGAACTCAAGACACTGAGGCCCTCTTTATCAGAGGTTTTGAAAACACAGACATCGAGAGATACTATAGAGAGTAAACAAATTAGTGACAAAGAATTTTTAATTATAGCGCAGCCATTTGATGAAGGAAAAAATCAAGATGTACACCACGCTATTGTTGAAAGGATCAGCGTGTTAAGAGAGGAGAATAAGAAAGTTCGAATCAATAAAATTATAGATACCAAAAAATCCATTATTTTAAAAACGTCGGATGAGAAGGAATGTAATTTTCGAAAAGAGGAATTATGCAAATCAACCTGTTGGGTCAGATTTTCCACCAAACAGACCCAACAAAGATGTAAACATTTACATCATATATATATATACAGTGTCTTGCCGGAATGTTTGTTGTCCAGATGGAAGTCCCACAACAATGGCCGACGGTTCTAAGGGTCAAGGCAGGGGAGGACGCAGCCCTGGACGTGTATCCCAAGATCTGCTGTAGAAAGATGACATCGGCCCTGTTTAAGTAGCCAGAAGCCCGATGCAGACAGAACCAGAGGAAGACCAGAAACCGGGAAGGCCCAGCGGGAGATGGCACCTATGCCTTTAAAGTCCAGAAAGGTGGAGATGACACGAGTCCTGCCCAAGGATCCTGGAGCCCATTGCAGAGAGGTCCAGCGAAGGATCTACACCAGAAGCCGGAGAAGATGCCCAGCGGGAGATGGCACCTATGCCTTTAAAGTCCAGAAAGGTGGAGATGACACGAGTCCTGCCCTGTATATAGATTCGCCAATCACCCTTTATATGCAACGAAACGTCCAACATCATGTTGCCTTTAGGAAAATTTCAAGTCCATTCTTTATTCTGAAATGAATAAAATCAATTAATTATATACCCAGATCAATTTTATTATTATCTCAAGCCCTCTTTTAATGAGAGGAGGTTTGATTTCAAATTTCTTAAAGAAGAAATTACTTTAAATCTAAAATAAATAAATTTATATTTTATTATCCCTATTTGATCAATTTTATTATTATCTCAAACCTTTTAATAAGAAGGAGCCTAATTTCGAATTTCTTAAAGTAGAAATTACCTTAAATCTAAAGATAAATTATATATTTTATTATCCTTATTTTATCATTTTTTTTATTACCTCAAACTTTTCTTTTAAAAGAAAGGAAGAATTTTAAATTTCTTAAAGGATTAAGCATCTACATTTATTATTTCGATATTTCTCTTTTAAGAAAAATAATTATTATTTTATTCCAAAATTTTCTTTTTTTTTTAATAATAATAATATTATTTTTAACTATTCTGAGAATATTTATATATAAGTTTTATTACTCTGTAGGAATTTTTTTTTACACTGAGGGCGCTGTTCGAAAAACAACGCCAGTTTGGATCAAGTTTTTGAACGGGACGCGGACGAAATGGCCGACCGGTGGGAACGATGGTATCCAGTAGAGAAGGTATGTTAACATCTTATCTTTGTTAATTTTGAGCTTACTTTGATATGTCAGAAAGACATATTTTAACTTACTTTGAAAAATATGAAAATTTCATTTTTTTTTTTGCCCTTTGTATGAGACCTTAGAGTTTAGAAGGAAATTGGATTTTATGTTCATTAAGTATTATTTGGTAGGTTTGCCAATTATGGCATGTTTTTATATGTTGAGAAAGGCATATTTATGTTCCTAATAAGTATAAAATCTCATTCTTGCTTGAAATCTTTAAACAATAAATTTTATCCATGTAGAATTACCCATAATTGAGATTTGTACACTGAGATAACAATAAAACTTTTGAGTTATTATTATTTTAAATATGTGTGTGATATCTTTACCCTGAAACAAATTACATATTAAGTATTAAACATGGATCTTTTGTGTACGCTATATCCTATTACGTGTGTATCTGAGTTTTAACCCAAGTTGATATACAAGTTGGTGTAAGCATTTGGCGTGTGTTACATTTTCTGCACATATATGCTAAAAGGAAAAAAATTAGTCCACTGAGCTAGTTAGGATTAAAAGAGGGATGTTCTTATGGGATGCTAAGAACGGATCCAACATTTGGCGCCACTTAACGTGGGGCAGAGTCTCCCGAAAACTGCAAAGTAATTTGCAGGTAGTAGGCCCACAAAAACCCTGAGATCAAGAAAAAATTAGTACCATCACATATCTTATTTTATTGCGTTAGGCTTAAATAGAAACCCACGAGTTGAAAAAGGTACTTTATACCTTAGTGTATACGATAATTTTAACCTTTTTATTGTTATTTTAACTTTATGTCTAGTGTACACATTAATTTTTTCCCAATTTCTCAGTTTCACACGATAAAAGAAATATCGTTATTTTAACCATTCAATCCCACGAGTTGGAAAAGGTATTTTATGCTTTAGTGTATACGATAATTTTAACCTTTTTATTGTTAATTTTAACTTTATGTGTAGTGTACACATTAATTTTTTTTTCAATTTCTCAGTTTCACACAATAAAAGAAATATCGTTATTTTTAACCATTCAATCCCACGAGTTGGAAAAGGTATTTTATGCTTTAGTGTATACGATAATTTTAACCTTTTATTGTTATTTAACTTTATGTCTAGTGTACACATTGATTTTTTTTTTAATTTCTCAGTTTCACACGATAAAATAAATGATCGTTATTTTTAACCATTCAATTTCACGAATCGAAAAAGGTACTTTATGCTTTAGTGTATACGATAATTTTAACCTTTTTATTGTTATTTAACTTTATGTCGAGTGTACACATTAATTTTTTCCCAATTTCTGAGTTTCACACGATAAAAGAAATATCGTTATTTTTAACCATTCAGTCCCACGAGTTGAAAAAGGTATTTTATGCTTTAGTGTATACGATAATTTTAACCTTTTATTGTTTTTTAACTTTATGTCTAGTGTACACATTGATTTTTTTTCAATTTCTCAGTTTCACACGATAAAAGAAATGATCGTTATTTTTAACCATTCAATTTCACGAATCGAAAAAGGTACTTTATGCTTTAGTGTATACGATAATTTTAACCTTTTTATTGTTATTTTAACTTTATGTCTAGTGTGCACATTAATTTTTTTTCCAATTTCTCAGTTTCACACGATAAAAGAAATATCGTTATTTCTAACCATTCAATTCCACGAGTTGGGAAAGGTATTTTATGCTTTAGTGTATACGATAATTTTAACCTTTTATTGTTATTTTAACTTTGTCTAGTGTACACATTAATTTTTTTCCAATTTCTCAGTTTCACACTATAAAAGAAATGATCGTTATTTTTCTGAGCTTAGCGTATACATTATTCTAACCTTTCAATTTTTCGAGTTAATAGAAACATTTTATGGTTGGTGTGTACCACATTTTAATTCTAAGTTTCAAATGTTGGAGAAATAATTTCTTCCTTTTATATGGATCCTGAAATATTGGGACGCTAACTTAGGCCTAGGAACAATGCTTTCTCAGAAACCTGAGAATTTCCCACGAGTTCCAAATTTGGAGTCCTTAGGGACGAACACATGTGTTCCCCCCTCCTGCTAACACGTGTGCATGGGGGGTGGAGAAGAGAGGTATTTTTGGGGTGGACATGTGCAAAACACATGTGGGCATCCCAAGGTGGGAGATAGAAAACAACTAAGAAGTCAGTTCACTGCCAGCATCGGAGTTGAAAAGGTCAGTTTTTGCTACCATCCCCGCTCTTGCGGGAAGGTTTCACGTCTTAAATATTCCATCTTCTTTTAGTTCTTCACCATTATTTTTCTTTTCAAACTGTAAGTTCAATATGACTTGTACTATTGTATATCAAGGTTTAATGATTTATTTCAAATACCTTATCCAACAAAATTTCCGCTCGATAAGTCTAAATATATTTTTTAGAGTTTGTCAAATTGTGCCCTTTGTTCTCTCTTATCTTTATGGTATTTAACGTTTCAATATAATAATTTAAGGCATTTATCCTCTTATCTAATGTGCATATGTCATGCGATTTGTTTAATTTATAAATGTTTTCAATTATAATTTCTGTATTTTTTTTTACTAAGTGGTTTCATCCGACAGACTTAACAGCATGCTGGTATTTCTTTTCATTTATTCGATAGTGCGATTGTTTATTTTATTTTTTATGTCCAGATATGAACATAATGTCCAGACTTAAGTGTCCACCCTGATCATCAATCGTAGATGAGTTCAGTCATGCTTTCCCATAAACCTCTCCCTTAGCTTATATTTTATGGAATGGGCATTTTTTATATGTAACAGTAGTACAAATCCCGGTAGTGTACACGAGATAAAACAGCACCTTGGTTACTTATTTTGCTAACTCTAAATGAGTGCACTTTTTTTTAAACTTAACCCACTGGCATTTAAGCAAGCGTATTTTTATTAATTTTATGATTGCATGGTAATAGTTCTTATTGCTTCTTTGAAACGTTGAATTTGTCATCCTTTCTTTTTCCGATATGGTATAATTTACAATAGCTGCTTACATGTCAATGTACAATCACGATAAAATTCCAAGATGGCGGTCGATGGACGCGTACATATTTTTTATTCGATAGTGTGATTGTTTATTTTATTTTCTATGTCCATATATGCACATAGATTCGTTTAAGCAAGCGTATTTTTATTAATTTTATGATTGCATGGTAATAGTTCTTATTGCTTCTTTGAAACGTTGAATTTGTCATCCTTTCTTTTTCCGATATGGTATAATTTACAATAGCTGCTTACATGTCGATGTACAATCACGATAAAATTCCAAGATGGCGGTCGATGGACGCGTACATATTTTTTTCGATAGTGTGATTGTTTATTTTATTTTCTATGTCCATATATGCACATAGATTCGTTTAAGCAAGCGTATTTTTATTAATTTTATGATTGCATGGTAATAGTTCTTATTGCTTCTTTAAATCGTTGAATTTGTCTTTTTTTTCGATATGGTATAATTTACAATAGCTGCTTACATGTCGATGTACAATCACGATAAAATTCCAATATGGCGGATCAAGGAACGCGCCCGGCGACCGACTTTCAATCCATGTTGCCTCCAACTATATACGAATTTGAAGACGCTGAAGAATTCCTTTTCCTGCTTAATCCTAAATATCCTGTATACACACTGGCATGGGAAGGTCACCTTGAAGTTATAAATGTACAATTTTTTTTTTCACAAAATTGTCTTAGGTAAAATTTCCAAGATTCTATTTCCTTAAACATTTTTCCCTTGGATGAGGACAAATAAAAGCATCTCGATAGTATTTGATTACAGTGAATAGTTGCCAGCAGAGGGCATGATGAAATTCCATAGAAATTCAGGCCAGTCATATGTTTAGCTTTTGTTTTTCTTCAAAATTTTGAACCGTTACAAAGCAAAGAAAGGTGGACAGCAAGATATATCCTGATAGCTGGATGTGTATCTATATCAAAGGGAGTAGTTATTCCGTTTAATGAGAATTACAATAATCATCGAATATTAACAAACTATCTTTGGTAGATTTGGACAACTGTTTTTTAAGGATTTGAACAACTAAATAATGCAATTTTTTTTCGGTCATCTTTGATTGTATTTTTTTTTTTGCATGTGTCACGCACATTACAAATAATTACTGCACATAATTTTATCTCTCCCATTTATAGGTGTATTTATATTTTATTGTTTAGTTATTTTCGTATTCAATTTAATAGCGATTTTATGGTATGATAATCCATATTACAGAGCTTGGTGGGAAAGGCTTTCTTCTTTTTTTTTATGACAGTGATGAAATTTGTTGTTTATTTTCTTTAACTCCAGCCACAGAACGAAATCATTTTTTTTATTATAACCTGCGTCCTTTGGAAATTAATGACTCTATTTTGAAATAAGAACTTAGCAGTTCACCAGATTATGATTATAGATAACCTTAGACAAACAGAGATAGAGGGTATAGCACCTCGTGTATGTTTGCACTTGACTGGTTTGATAAGCCCTTCCAGAAGCCTTTATTTACTCCACCACCTTCAGGGTATTTGGCAGCAGAAGCCAGTAACAAAGGAAAGGATTATAGCATCACAACAGACCTAAAACCCGTTTCGACATCGGCTTTCGTAATTTTATGAAATGTGGCATTAGACATTGGTAACCAGTAGCAAAGACTACATTTCTGGGGGTCGGGAATAGGCCTTGAAGACTAAGGAGGGTATCTTGCGTAGTCTTGAACTGTGGATGTCGGAGCATGTAATTTTGCCTAAAAGATTGTGCATTATTTAATAGGGTTTAAGATGCTCACGAAGATGGACGTGAGCTGAAGAACGATATACAACAATATCCCAATGGGCGCCTCCGCGCGCAAAACCACGTGACATGAACCAGTTGAAGAGGGGGTCATTGTGGTAGTATGTGAAGAAATCATCGGAAATATATGCATCATTTAAAAAATATAGAGATTCACTCTATATACATCCATCTGCCAGGCTGATGCACCTGATTCGCTCAGATCTTCCAAAAATAGTTAATCGACATGCCAAGTAACCTACGCAAGATATGGTTGTGCCAACTCGGACCCGATCAGATGTATCTAAGCTCGGTCCACCTCTGTCATACCACGAGAAATCACTGCGACAGCCATGTCTTAACGAGACAAATCTTTGGTACCATTACAATGTATATATGTTAAATGTCCAACTCTGTATCCTAACGAGATTCCGATAGGAAGGCGTGCTGAATCGAACCAGGTCAAGACAAAGCACACGATATCATGAAAGGCGTAAGGGAGATTAGCCTACAATTGACAGTGTTTTTTCTTTCCCGAACCAACGTGTAGTGAACAAGAGTTCCGGCTGGAATAAGAAAAGGAACAATATGATGGAAAACTGTATAAGGAACAGTCATTTCATAAAATTTATTATGTAATAAATGGGAAAGATAAAATTGAGCAGAATTTTTTTTTCTTTCCTTCTTTTATAGAATTTTTTCTTTATGACACCTTAAAATTTGAAATCTTATGTTAAAATTTTCAAAGTTACTCACGTCAATGCATATTGTATGTGTAAACAATCAGCATTGTTTAATATTAGCAATTAGGTGTAACCCACTTGGCACAAATATTCGAGTTATAGGGTAACTGACTTTCGTACATGTATATATCTCTAATTTCCATGAAAAGGCTGCCCTATCTCATTTGGTTGAAGCAAACTATTTATCTAACTTTATTGTGTTTTAACTGGTATATAATGTTATGGATTTTTTTTTTGTTAACAAGGTGACTACCTCGCCGAGTGTGTATAAAGGCTTAAAGATCATAGGCTATCAGAATAATATTATACTAGTAGTAATTAATATTTTATTCTGATATGCAGTAAAAGGCAGTGAGAACAGCGCCTTCATCAGTAGGCTACCATAGCTAGCTAGTTTCAATACATCCAGGAAGAGCTTATCTCCCCGAAGGGGAGTTTAGGGGGTGAAAACAGGTCCTGAGGAATTTCCTCGAGATTTTGCGGTAGCTTTCGCCCTGAACGAATGTCAGACTTTAGCATAGAGCTGGCAGGGGAGGAGATAGTATACCAGAATAACTTCAAAATGAAGAATAATAATAGATCGGGATCCAATTCCTGATGACGGGTTTCGAAGAGACTTCAGAGGGATGAAAGAGGGTTGTATGGCGTCTAAAAGACGATGAAAGAGTGATGAAAAGGCGGTTGAGTGTGTTAAAAGCGATGAAAAGGCGTTGAAGTGTGTTAAAAGCGAAGGATAGAGATCTTAGGAAGGAAGAAAGGAGGTGAGAAGTATAAGAAAGTGTTGAAAGATTTTTAAGAGTGTTGAAAACGATAAACAGAGATGCGAGAAAGGTGTAGAAGCATATCGAAAGATGTTGGAAGGATGATGAAAGAGTGTTACAAGCTATTGTAAGGGATGGAGAGAGGTATATCGAAAGCAATGAATAGAGACGAGAGGATGAAAGAAAGTGCTAAAGGATGCTAAAAGGTTTTGAAAAGTGTTGAAAGAGATGAGAAGTGTTGAGAGGGATAGAAAGCGATGAATAGAAAGACGAATAATGATGAAATAAATATGAAAGAAAGGAAAGAGATGGAAATCGACAGTGAAAGGTGTTATAAAGTGTAAAGGAGACATGTTAGAAAGGTATCGAAGCATGTCGAAAATCGACAGAGAGAATTGTAGGAAGGTGCGGAGAGATGTTGAAAGCGAAGGAATTGAGGAAAGTTGGTAAATGGTTTGTAAATAGAAGATAAAGATTGATAGAAAGACAGTGGGAAGATGATAGAAGAAAGTGCATTCAATGTTTAAAGCATAGCTGTTGACCGCACTATCGCCTCGATAGAACTATTTTGGCTCTTCACCACGTAGTGTTAATAGATAATTTGCTTTAGACTAGAGGCCAATATTTGTAAATAGCACATAATATGCACTGAGAGTTTGTATAAGCTGTTTTACCTAAATTTCAGCGACTGTATACACTAATTTATATACATAGGTCTATATTAGTTATAATGTTAGGTCATATTAAATAACAAATATGTATTCTCCTTTTGAGAAGCTAGAATTTCCTTAAAGGGTTTTCAGTTTTTTTTTTTTGGCTGCAATTTTTGTTTTAGTGTTGGTATATAATTTAAAGAGTTACTCAGTTTTTTTTTAACAACACTTTGTTTTTAATGTTAGGATGCGACTTAAAGAGTTTTCAGTCCTCCTTATGTATTTTTTTTATTTTTAGCTACAGTTTTGTCTTAGTATTATGATGAATTTTAAAGAATTTTCAAATTACAAAACTATTTTAGAGGCGTAATATTCTTTTTAAAATAAAACAATTTCTACTGTCCTTACTGCAATGGAAATATTAAAGGGAGGGCCTGGCTCATCAGTGGTGAACCCTCTGCTGGGAGGGTTCACCACTGATGAGCCAGGCCCTCCCTTTAATATTTTCATTGCAGTAAGGACAGTAGAAATTGTTTTATTTTAAAAAGAATATTACGCCTCTAAAATAGTTTTGTAATTTGATAACAGATGGCGCGCTAGTGCATCGTAACATAATTTTCAGTTTACTTTTTATTTTATGCTACAATTTTGTCCTAAGGTTGTGATGATTTTAAGGAGTTTTCAGTTTTTCTTTTAATTTTAAGCCACAATATGTGCGTTCGTGCTAAAGGATCATAATAAAGAGTTTCACAATCTTGTTTAATGTTTGTATGCCATCTTCAAAAGGTTGTCACAACCTGTTTTAATGTTAGTGTGTCATCTTTAAGGAGTCCTTACAACCTGTTTTAATGTTTGTATGTCATCTTCAAAAGGTTGTCACAACCTGTTTTAATGTTAGTGTGTCATCTTTAAAAAGTCCTCACAACCTGTTTTAGCGTTTGTGTCATCTTTAAAAAGTCCTCACAACCTGTTTTAGTGTTTATGTGTCATTGTAGAGAGTTTCACAACCGTGTTTTAATGTTAGTCCATCGTTGAAAGGGGTTTTCACAACCTTGTCTTAGTGTTGGTATATCAATTTTAAGGGTTGTCACAACCTTGTCTTTGTGTAGTATATCATTTAAAGAATTTTACAACCGTGTTTTAATGTTAATCCGTCGTTGAAAGGGGTTTTCACAACCTTGTTTTAGTGTTGGTATATCATCAATGATGAAGATCACTGGGTACACCCAACGTATCCTATATATTCCCAATGAACTGTAGAACCAGAGGAACCACAAGAGACGACAATCTTAAGAAATCCACTAGGGATAATGTATGGGGTAACTGAGGACAATGTAGGCGGCCTTGAAATACGCCGTTCAACCAGGGTCAAGAAGCCCACGGGGTGTAAATCATGTCCAGGCTGACAATGAGTAAATCTATAGAATGTGTACTAAATTTAGTTAAAATTTTGATCATGGTATGAATTATTAGGAAGTGATTTAGGGGCCTTAAAATGTGGTCTTAAAGGGATTTCAGTTCTTTTTTTTTTTGCTACAACCTTGTTTTTTTTTAATTTTTTTAAATGTCTCTGTAAAGGGGTTTTCAGTTTTTTTTTTTCACATTGAGCTTTAATGTCGGGAAGTGAATCTAAGGGTTTTCAGTTTTCTTTTTTTCGCTTGTTTTGTGTTTATTAAAGCTACAATCCTATATTAAAGGCAGGTTGTGATTTATGATTTAAAGTTCAACAGTTTATTTGTTTTAAGTTTATTTAAGGTTCTGAACTTTGATTCAACTTTAAGAATAACCAAGGAACTTAGACGCATTAGATATCTGCTGTGCTTGTAATATATTCGCTATGGGCAGGCTCGGATTATGCGTTGGGTTAAAACTTGACACCCTGTAATTCCATAGGTCCAGAATACAGCCCAAAGAGAATTTCTAATGAGAATGTGTAAGGCAGTTGTGGTCTAAGAGTTGATAGACAAGAGATAACAAGTGACCTCTGTTGTTAAATTCCGGAGCAGTTTGGGTATTGAAAGCCCATGATTTCAAAGGAGGGGTTTGACTGAATAGCAGGGAAGGGAAGACGCCAATAACCTTATATGGGAGGTAGGGTTGGCGAACACTTGTAGGTCTATCATGTCTGGCAATAAGGTAAATGCTTGAAGTTCAATTCGCTCCAATTTAAGTGCTAGTTTTGATTATTCATCTTGTGTAGACACCAAGTGTCAAGATAAGAAGAAGAATTTCAAACTATTAGATGCACAATTTTAATGTTAAGTTAGATTTCAGATTTAATTGTTGACAATATCAACATATTTTAGCTTAGTTATCTACTTAAATATAGATAATTTATATTAGAGTTTGTAAGAGGCATTTTCCTTCGTGTAAATTGGGACATTTAGTCCCCAATTTGTTTTAATTTGATTGTTTTATTTGATTTCACATTTGTCCTGGAAGATTTGTTATTATTAGGGTCTATCAATGATGATAATTATAGTACTTTGGCTTGTGTAGCAGCTTTTAACTTTAGTTTATATGCAAACCGTGAATGATGGGGGGGAGGGTGTTTGAATGGATTGGTTTAATGAATGTGTAAGAAGGTTAAAAACAATTATACTGTAAAGACCAAAGGTACTTTAGCATAGGGTTAGGGAATTTAATAGGTTCGATTTTAATTTTGATTTCTTTATTTGTTAGGATCGATAGCCTCACTGCACTGTGCAACTCTATTGATATTAAGGTATTTCGCTCCCTTTGTTAGGCCTCCTTTTTAAAGGAGTATAAGTATGATTTCTTTTATTATGTTAATCACTTACTCTATTTCATTATACCAACTTGAATTTTAAGAGTCGTAGATAATGACCATGTCTCGATTCTCAGACTGGGGGATTGTGGGAGGTTACGGTCGGACCAAAAGCCTACAAATCCCCTCCTCAGTAGAGGGAACGGAGAGGTATCAGGTGAACTTTGTGCTAGGTGGGGGATTTAGTTGCCGATGTCGCAAGCTAAGTGTACAGCGACAAACCTCGGATAACCTATCTGACATCGTAGTTTACGACGCTTTAAGCGTGGCTGAGATGAGGGTGATTCAGACGGGAGGTTGGGAAGGATCGGCACGTTGAAGGCTCTCCTATATATTGCGCAGCCTGGAACCAATCCTCTATGGACAAAAGCTTGGAACATGTGGTGGGTAAACAGAGTCCCTATAACTCCTTGTCCCTAAGTCAAAGTCTAATGGGGGTTTCTAATGAGGGTTAACAATGAGAGCGTGCAAGAGACAAAGTTACGATTAGACGAGGCGATTCCGTCTGCAGATTTTAGGTACCAATTAGCAAAGTGACAAATGGACTGTCCAGATTCTTTGCGTTTCATATCGCCCCAGGCTAGCAAAAGTTAATCACCTAATTAAAGACTATAGGCTACCATACGTTTAGTTAGAACGAATTCAAGTCTAAATACCAGTTAGTAAGTAGAATTTTTTTTTTTACGAGAGTAACTCATTATAAGATAAGATAAATTTTAAATTAGTAGGACACCTAAATGAGCTTTTGAAGCAGATTACCAGAACAAGCCAGACCAGTATTCCAGATTTGAAGAAAGGGAAGTTTAAAGGGGGGATAGAATATCAAATTTTGTTTCGGCTACAAAATGGCCCAGAGCAATGAGTTTATTCTATTTTATTTTTTGGACAAAGAGTCGAATTTTCAGAGAGATATTAAGAACTCAAGTGGGAAGATATATCATAAGGTATAAGTTAGACCTAGGTTGTTAATCATCATAATTTATTTTTAGGGTTAATTTAAGTTTTTTTTAAGTGGATTTATTGGTTAAAAATATGAGTACACATTCTATAGATAAGCTAAACAATGTATAGTAGAGGTTAACAACAATGTTCAGCTAAGAACAAAGATAGGTGAGATTGCCACCACAGATAAGGTAATTCAGAAATAATCTGGTTTAAAGACGTATTGACAACCAAGATTTCCTTTCCTATAGATTTTCTCTTGGATTAAGATAGGCGGGGAACACGCCAGACAAACACTCCCAGTGACGAGTTGGTAAGAACATGTTTTTAAGATATTACATATAGATTTTGAAATGCTAGTGAAATGACCTAGACCCTCAGTGCATATCTATTTGTTTTATTATTATTATATACTAATTATTACCATATATCATGTATCATTCCTTTATTATATTCATGTATATTTGTATATATAGAAAGCACGATTCGGATTATAGATGTGTGACATTTTGGTAGCAGCGTTGTTACCATCTTCAGACAAAATGCACTAAACAAGTTTTAACCACTGCATATATTTATATATTTTGTTTATTTACCATAATATATTCCCATATCAATGTTATTTCCTTCCCATATATCATATTCTTCAAGAAGTCTGGCATATTTATCATACAGAGGTAATATTTACTCATTTAATGTATCATCCACCATGTTTACCCTTTTCCCTAATTATCTGCATGTATATTCATATATAGATAAGGCACAGTTTGAGCTATAGACTACAAAAAAAGATAAGATAACGAGACCGATTCCAGAACAAATAATTAATATGTGTGACATTTTGGTAACAGCATTGTTACCATCTTCAGACAAATGTACCGAACGAAGAATTTAATCACAATTTATATATTCATTTGTTTTACCATAGTATATCCTATATATATATCAAGCCATTCGCTTTCTACTTATAGTAAATATCCATTTTTAAAATTTTGTTATTTAACATCGCGTATATCTACATTGCTCCATTTTGGCATACATCGTACCCGTGCAACTTTGATATGTATGTTCACTTCCCACGTTTCTGTTTGCCCTATTATTGATGTCATTTGATAGGAGCTGCAATTTTAGTTTTCTTTTATTATCATTATCTTATGTGACCATGTATAGTCATTCCTTTGCTGTCGTATGTATCATATAGAGTTAATAAAGTTTTTTTTTTAGATGTGTTTTAGGAATTGGGCACATCTACATTTACACGCACAATTCCTTGGCGCCCGTAATTATTATGTTTATCCAGAATGGTCTAAGAATCTGTTTGCACAGAATCTGTGTATAGACCACCCCCATCTCCACCCATAGGGACTGCGGCCGGGAATGTGTGGATTCGACTCACATCTGGGCCAAGACTCCCTGGAATACAGACAGCGGAAGGATGGGCTTAGTACTTTGCCCATTAAATGGCAGGATAGAATTTCCTTCAGTAATTACGATGAGT
This sequence comes from Cordylochernes scorpioides, assembly GCA_030710605.1. Taxonomy (NCBI): domain Eukaryota; kingdom Metazoa; phylum Arthropoda; class Arachnida; order Pseudoscorpiones; family Chernetidae; genus Cordylochernes; species Cordylochernes scorpioides. The sequence goes on along the minus strand of CP092865.1, from coordinate 100,153,617 downwards.
TAACCTGTCCCAGGTTCCATGGCCCGTTTGTTCCCCCTTTGCCTGAGTGTCGGTGATTGCATACTGGTATCATAAAAGAATGCATTTCTCCCAATTTCATATTTCTCATAGAGTATGAACAGATATGAATTCTTTCACTCTGGCAGGGGAGGAATTGTTGGGTCAGATTTTCCACCAAACAGACCCAACAAAGATGTAAACATTTACATCATATATATATATACAGTGTCTTGCCGGAATGTTTGTTGTCCAGATGGAAGTCCCACAACAATGGCCGACGGTTCTAAGGGTCAAGGCAGGGGAGGACGCAGCCCTGGACGTGTATCCCAAGATCTGCTGTAGAAAGATGACATCGGCCCTGTTTAAGTAGCCAGAAGCCCGATGCAGACAGAACCAGAGGAAGACCAGAAACCGGGAAGGCCCAGCGGGAGATGGTACCTATGCCTTTAAAGTCCAGAAAGGTGGAGATGACACGAGTCCTGCCCAAGGATCCTGGAGCCCATTGCAGAGAGGTCCAGCGAAGGATCTACACCAGAAGCCGGAGAAGATGCCCAGCGGGAGATGGCACCTATGCCTTTAAAGTCCAGAAAGGTGGAGATGACACGAGTCCTGCCCTGTATATAGATTCGCCAATCACCCTTTATATGCAACGAAACGTCCAACATCATGTTGCCTTTAGGAAATTTTCAAGTCCATTCTTTATTCTAAAATGAATAAAATCAATTAATTATATACCCAGATCAATTTTATTATTATCTCAAGCCCTCTTTTAATGAGAGGAGGTTTGATTTCAAATTTCTTAAAGAAGAAATTACTTTAAATCTAAAATAAATAAATTTATATTTTATTATCCCTATTTGATCAATTTTATTATTATCTCAAACCTTTTAATAAGAAGGAGCCTAATTTCGAATTTCTTAAAGTAGAAATTACCTTAAATCTAAAGATAAATTATATATTTTATTATCCTTATTTTATCAATTTTTTTATTACCTCAAACTTTTCTTTTAAAAGAAAGGAAGAATTTTAAATTTCTTAAAGGATTAAGCATCTATATTTATTATTTCGATATTTCTCTTTTAAGAAAAATAATAATAATATTATTATTTTATTCCAAAATTTTCTTCTTTTTTTAAATAATAATATTATTTTTAACTATTCTGAGAATATTTATATATAAGTTTTATTACTCTGTAGGAATTTTTTTTTACACTGAGGGCGCTGTTCGAAAAACAACGCCAGTTTGGATCAAGTTTTTGAACGGGACGCGGACGAAATGGCCGACCGGTGGGAACGATGGTATCCAGTAGAGAAGGTATGTTAACATCTTATCTTTGTTAATTTTGAGCTTACTTTGATATGTCAGAAAGACATATTTTAACTTACTTCGAAAAATATGAAAATTTCATTTTTTTTTTTGCCCTTTGTATGAGACCTTAGAGTTTAGAAGGAAATTGGATTTTATGTTCATTAAGTATTATTTGGTAGGTTTGCCAATTATGGCATGTTTTTATATGTTGAGAAAGGCATATTTATGTTCCTAATAAGTATAAAATCTCATTATTGCTTGAAATCTTTAAACAATAAATTTATCCATGTAGAATTACCCATAATTGAGATTTGCACACTGAGATAACAATAAAACTTTTGAGTTATTATTATTTTAAATATGTGTGATATCTTTACCCTGAAACAAATTACATATTAAGTATTAAACATGGATCTTTTGTGTACGCTATATCCTATTACGTGTGTATCTGAGTTTTAACCCAAGTTGATATACAAGTTGGTGTAAGCATTTGGCGTGTGTTACATTTTCTGCACATATATGCTAAAAGGAAAAAATTTAGTCCACTGAGCTAGTTAGGATTAAAAGAGGGATGTTCTTATGGGATGTTAAGAACGGATCCAACAAACCCAACTAACAAATATATGCAAAACATTTATTCCGACCAAAAGAGATCCTACTATAATGGTTAAAAACTTTAGTAAAATCACCGAAGTAAATTCCTTCGAAGAAACAATCTGTCAGATGAACGACGAACTAAAGGATATGAAAAGCGAAATTAAAGTGCTATTCTGCACTAAATCTAACACCTCTACCCACAACATAGTTTTACGAGTTTCTCCTAAGGTTTATCAAACCATTAGGAAATTAAGCAATAAAATATACACTGATTGTGAGCGCTGTGTTGTTGTAGATAAGATATTGGTGAAACAATGCCAGAAATGTCTGAAATTCAACCCCACCCACAAAACGGCAGAATGCCCTAACACCCCAACATGCAGGACATGTGGAATCAATGGAGTTCATGAGTGCTCAGGAATTCCCAAATGCTTTAACTGTTCCCAACATCCTAAGTATAGAAACAGGCCCTCATCACACAGAGCAAATTCAGAGGAATGTCCTATATATAAAACACAAATAGACAGAATAATCGAAAGAACAAGTTATTTCCCAACAGAACAATTAAGTAACTAACTAGTACTATTAGTACTATTATATCTAACTCACAGGATACTCTTTTGATTCAAGTACCATATGTTTTGCACAATGATGGCAACTAAACAAGGAATAAAATGTATTCAACAAAATATAAGGAAAAGTGTCATAGCATTAGATGAACTTCGAGCCTCTCTTCTGTCCAACCCTCCTGACCTATTATTTATTCAAGAGCCTTATATGATAGGGAATGATGTGATATACAATAATGACTCACAAATTGTTTACTCTAAAACTGATAAAACAGTCTACACAGCAACGATTATTCTTAACAGTAGCATTAAATATACGACAATTGATAGATTCACTAATTATTTTTGTACAACTATTTCTATTTATTCAGAGAATTCAAATATTATTATTTCAAACTTCTACATTCACCCTAATAACTTCAGTAATACTCACCAAATATTTATCAAATAACTTTTGGAGACTTTCGGGCCACAGCCAATAATCCTCTGTGGTGATTTTAACTCTCGACACCCTGTATGGTACAACCGTATAATTAACTCTAATGGCTACAAATTCCGCTTTATTGTGGATGAATGCAACTTGTTTATCCATAACCTTAAAACGCCTACATGTCGAAATGCCAGTAAAATAGATTTAACAATATCAAACAAAAATTCTATAAAGCTGATACAGAATTGGAGCACATCAACTCTTACAAGTATTTCCGATCATGTAGCAATAACCTTTGATATTTGATATAATTTTAAAGCGCAGAGAATTGGACAAAAGTCAACATGGAAATTCATTGAAAAAAATGCCAACTGGGAAAAATTTACTGAAGAGATATCATTTCAAAATGTACATAACTTGTCTAATGAAATAAATCAGGCATCTAATACTACAGATATTGACAGGATTGTTATGAAACTTACAGGCATAATTAGTGAGGCGGCTTATTCGTCTCTGGAAATCAAATCAAACTCTTTCAAGAATATATCTAATATAAAGTGGTGGAATGGCAATCTTGAAAAAATGAAAAATGATTTTCATTATATTAGAAACTTATATTATCGGCATAGAGTTATCAATAAAACAACTTTTAAATTTGCAAGAAACAAGTACATTAACGCTATCGTAAGAGCTAAGAGATAAAGTTGGAGAATATTCATTGAAGAAAATGAATCAAACAACCCATTTGGAAACGCCTATAAAATATTTAAATCTCTGAGATCATCCAACAACAATAGAGGACTTCCTATGATCGATAATATACCAGATACTTTAAAAAAAGAAAAAATGAAAAGTCTCTTGAATGATTTATTTCCAGATGATGATGTACACTCAGATAAAGAGGAGCATGTTATTATTAGAAACTATAAACCTGAATATAAAAACAAAAATAGCATTCTCATAGAAATAAAAGATGATGAAAATATCATTTCAAAATTAAATATCAAGAAAGCACCAGATCCAGATTTTATCAGCAATAATATGATCAAACATGCAGGTACACTCTTAATCCCGATTTTACAACAAATGTATTGAATTAGGTTACTATCTGTTATTTTGTAGTTTATTTAACACATAAATATACTACAAATTAAGATAATATCTTTATTTTATTATCTTTACTAAGATTGCAAAAACATATTAATTAGAGAATTATTTACAACACACTAAAAGGTAAACAATAGGGCTATACACTTTCCTTTGTTCTGTACTGCCAGGGTTGCTGAAACACATTTATTTTAACACCCCCCCTCAATTGGCATTTTCACAAATGTCAATTGCACAATTTTCACCCCATGTTGGAAAGTTTCATGAATTTGTTCAACATGTCCTTACATAAGGGTTTAGTTAACATGTCTGCTATGTTTCTGCATCCCTCAATGTAGTCTATTTTGATTATGTCTTTGGCCAATAAATCCTTTATGTAGTGAGTTCTTATATCAATGTGTTTACTTCTTTTAGAGTTTTCAAAAGTTTTGGCCATGCAGATAGCACTCTTGTTGTCCACTAGCAAAGTTGCGTCCTCAAATGATGAAAAGTCCTTATTTATTTCCTTCAGATGAACTAGGTCTTGTATAGAAGCAGCAGCTGCTACATATTCTGCTTCTGCAGTCGAAAGAGAAACACATCCCTGTTTCTTAGAAAACCAAGACACTGCATTTGATCCATTTTCTTGATTCACTCCTTGTGGTGCTTTGATGTAAATGTCTGATTCAATATTTCCATTTGAAAATGCTGTTGGAATGTCCATTTGATTCACTTCCCGGTTTTTGTTTGTTGCATGAGAGAGTAACATTCTTATTGTTGACATTCTAGCTACTGGAGCGTACATAATATCAGATGATTCTTCCATTTGGAATCCTTTTGCTACTAAGCGAGCCTTTTTGGTTCCATCCTCTTTGGTTCTGAAAATCCATTTTGTATCAATTGGTTTGATATTTGATTTTTCTCCTAATTTTATTGAAGACCATGTTTTCAATTCTTCATGAGATCGAATTTCTTTATTAATAGCTTCTTTCCATTCTTTTTGCTTAATTTCTTGATTGTAAGAAACTGGATCTTCACCATTTGTAAACAAGCAATATACTGAATATAGTTCATAATCTTCTTGATACGTTGGTGGTTTGATTATTCGACCCGATCTTGTAGTTACACTTTCTTCTTTGTCTGATTGTTCCGATGTTTGTGGGGTTTCTTCCTCATCTTGAGATTCAGTTATTATTCTTTTAGGTTCTGTTTGGTCTGAGATGATTTCCTTATCAAATTTAGTTAATGTTTCATCAAATGTTACATCTGTTGAAATCATTACTTTATCAGTTTCCGGATCCCAGATGCGATATCCGCTTCCACTGTATCCAACCATGATTGTTGATTTTGCTCTAGCATCTAGTTTTCTTGGTTTGGGTAGAATTAGGCTCCAAGCTCTTGAGCCAAAAACCTTAAGTTTGGATAGGTCATCTCGTTTATACCATATGCTAGCCGGAGGTATTCCTTTGTTCGCACTTGTTGGACTTCTGTTTAATTCGTATGCTGAGCAGTAAATGGCTTCTCCCCAGAGATATTTTGGTAGATTTGTTTCTGCCAACTTTGTTCTCACTTTATCAATCAATGTTCGGTTCATTCTTTCAGATGTGCCATTTTGTTGAGGTGTGTAAGGTGAGGTATATTCTATTTGAATACCTTTTGTTCTGCAAAACTGCTTGAAGTTTCCAGATGAAAATTCCTTACCATTATCTACTCTAATTTTTCTTGTTTTCTTGTTATGTTGAGTTTTTATCAACTTGATAAAATCAATTATGTTTTGTTCGGCTTCACTTTTTGATTCGAGAAGTCTCACTACTACAAAGTGTGAGTAGTCATCTATTAGTACCTGAAAATATATTTCTCCATCATATGTTGGTGGATCAATTGGTCCTGATAAGTCTGAATGAATCAGCTCTCCAATTTCCTTAGTTGTTTTCCAGGTTTCTCAAATGATCTTCTTGTGCTTTTTCCTTTGATACAGGTTTCACATTTCTCTTGTGAACTTGGTAGCCCTAATTTCTTTAAACTGTATCTATTCAGATGTCTCAATCTTCTATTCCACAATGTGTCATTAATTTTGACTGCATGAGCTGTAACACTTTCAGGGTTACTGTCTATGTCTATTTTAAGTGATTACAAGTTTCTATAATTATTACACTTAAATTCATGGTTTCTTGTAATTATAATTACTTCATCTTGTTTAAATATCACTTGGTGGCCCTGTTGTGTAATTTTTCCTACTGACAATAAGTTATGTTTAATGCCATCAACTATTAGTCCATGAATTGCTATTGGGATATTATTGATTTTTACATTTAAAGTTCCACTTTTATTAGCTGAGACATCTTTTCACCATTTGCAATATGAATTTCAACCTTATGTTCTAAAATCTTCAGATCTGTCATATATTTTTCTAATTCACTTTTGATCAGGTTCTGTGTTGCTCCTGAGTCTAAAATAAAATGATCATTTTCATAGCAATCTATAGCATTCATTGCTACAAATGATAGTTTGCCATCCATCTGATAGGCTTGTTGTCTAGGTTGACTCTCTTTTTGTCTTTCATTACTCTCTTTTTGTGTTTGATTCTTTTCTCTTTTGAAAAATTTATTTTTATTTCTACATTCTGTAGCCTTGTGACTTTTCTTGCCACAATTATAACATGTAAATGTGAATGATCCAAATGTCATTTCTTCATTCCTAGGTTCCCTTTGTTTATTTTTCCTTTTGAGTTCTTCATCCAGCAATCTTGCCTTGACTAATTCCATTTTGATTTCAGTATTTATTGTTTCTATTGCTGTGATTACATTTTCATACTCTTCATTCAATGACAATAACAGATGACATATTTTGTCAGATTCATCCATTTTTGAACCTATATTATCCAATTCACGAATTATAGAATCAAATTTAAGAAAATGGTCCTCTAATTTTTCATTATGTTTGCATTTTAAAGTCAACAACTTTCTTTTTAGTGTTAGTTTTGTGAACACGCTTTTTCTTTCAAATATATTTTCGAGCGCTTTCATAATTTCTTTAGCTGTTTTTGCATCTTTAATTATGTCTAGATGTTTATCAGTTAAACATTGAACAAGCGTAGATTTTGCCTTTGCATCTTTAATTGCAAATAACTCGCGTTCTTTTTCATCGACAAAATCATTAATTTCCTTTTCTAATGTTAGATGTATTTGTTTTTCTTCTAACAATAGTTTAACTCTAAATTTCCAGCTGTTGAAATTTGTACCAATCAAAATTGGCAAATTAGAATTAATTACGCTCATTTTAAAATATATTCAAAGTTGTACCTACTAAACACGTTCTTGGTATTTCTTTGTTATTATTTCAACTTCAGTCTCATAATCTGTTATTTTGTAGTTTATTTAACACATAAATATACTACAAATTAAGATAATATCTTATTTTATTATCTTTACTAAGATTGCAAAAACATATTAATTAGATAATTATTTACAACACACTAAAAGGTAAACAATAGGGCTATACACTTTCCTTTGTTCTGTACTGCCAGGGTTGCTGAAACATTTATTTTACCACTATCCGGATATATGGAAAGGCTCTACTGTAAATATCATTCCAAAACCTAATAAAATGAACTATGAAACAAGCAAAAGCTACAGACCTATATCATTGACATCAAACATTTAAAAAAATTTTGAAAACATAATTAAAAACAAAATCAATAAATATTATGAAGAGAACAATCTAATGAGTCCAAGGGAACATGGTTTTACTAAACATAAATCAACGAACAGTGCAATGGAAGATATAATGGAAACCATATTGAAACACAGACAAGGAGAACTGACTTCTTTGATTACAGTGGATATAGCAGGCGCTTTCGACAACGCATGGTGGCCAACAATTATTAGAAGACTCGATTTGGATAACATTCCTTCCAAATTAATAAGAATTATACAATCTTATTTAAGCAATGAAAGAAGAGCAAATTTCTCATATGAAGATACAAATGTTACAAAAAATCTGGCAAAAGGATGCCCTCAAGGCGGCCCTATATCCATAATATTATGGAATATTTTGTTAAACGACTTGCTGAAGAGTTTCAAACATCAGAACGCAGAAATAATTTGCTACGCAGACGACGTTTCCATCATTTGCTGGAGCAAGTCTGTCGAGGACCTCAAAATATTAAGCGAATATATTCTATGCTATGTGATTCAATGGTGTAATAGGAATAAATTATCAATAAGCCCAGAGAAAACGAAATTACTTTACTTACATAATAAACCTAAAGTTCCAATTGAAATATCGAATATTATTTTAAACCCAGTAGATCAAGTTAAGATATTAGGCATAAAATTTTCAAATCATAGAATAAAAAAGAAGATTAATTTTACCCCACATATAAACGACATTTTGTGCAGGAGCGTAAGAATGAAATATTTTCTGTTTTCACTATGTGGAAAGATGTGGGGATTAAATACTAAAAAAGGAATAATTTTGTATAAAACAATTATCAGGCCAGTTCTTACGCATGGTTCAGAAATATGGTACAGGTTTATAAATTGTCGATGCAAAGAAAAACTAAATTCTACTCAATATCAAATTCTTCTTTGGGTGAGCAGAGTCTACAAAACTACATCTTCCAACTGTGTCCATAGTCTTGCGAACATCCCCCTTCTCACAGAATATATTGAATCTAAAATTATTAAATATGATTTGTCTCATCTTTCAATAGAGGAACAAAATACTTATAGACCACATTCTCCAAGTATAATTATATCATTTTTAAGTACAAAAATAGATGAATTATTTCTAAAAACAAATGAAACATTCCAAAGCTTTTCCCGTTTGGAATTCCAACATATTTCCGCTCCAATTTTTATAATACCCAGTTTATAACGAACCATGGAAATTTTAAGGGATTTTTATCAAAAATTGGCGCGATTGGAGACTCTAGCTGTCATTGTGGCAACGAATTCCAGGACTCAAGACACCTACTGCTGGAATGCCCACTCTTCTTCACCGCTAGACAACAGACAATAAATAATGTTGTATATCTATATCAATTTGTAAATAGTAGAGAGAATTATCATAAGTTTAACTATTTTTGTAAATATATTTATGATTTTCTTTCAAACCTTAAAGGTTCAGGTTCCTAGTATATATATATATTTTTTTTCTCTTTTGTTTCGATTACTTTTACGATTTTTTGTGTGTAATATGTTTATAACTGTTTCTGTTTAAAAAAAATGTAAATCGACGCAATTATCCCTAGCCGGGATATCGCGTTTATGTGTTGAAATAAATAAATAAAATTCCACGTGTTAAAGAAATTTTTATTGCTTTAGTGTGTACCTTATTTTAATTCCAAATTCAAGTGTTAAAGAAATATTTATGCTTTGTATATGCGTTATTTTAGCTTCTCAATTTCACGTGTTAAAGACATATTTATTGTCTCGAGTGTCTAGAGTGGCCGCTATAGACAGGTGTATGTATCACACAGCTGATAACAGGGTTGTCTAGAATGGCCGCTATATACAGGGTGGTCTGTATAGACAGGTGGATGTATCACACAGCTGATAACAGGGTTGCCTAAAGTGACCGCTATAGACAGGGTGGTCTGTATAGACAGGTGGATGTATCACACAGCTGATAACAGGGTTGTCTAGAGTGGCCGCTATTGACAGGTGTATGTATCGCACAGCTGATAACAGGGTTGTCTAGAATGGCCGCTATATACAGGGTGGTCTGTATAGACAGGTGTATGTATCACACAGCTGATAACAGGGTTATCTAGAATGGCCGCTATATACAGGGTGGTCTGTATAGACAGGTGGATGTATCACACAGCTGATAACAGGGGTGTCTAGAATGGCCGCTATAGACAGGTGGATGTAACACACTGCTGATAACAGGGTTGTCTAGAGGGGGGCAGGGAGGACACGTGTTCGCCGGCAGCCAATGGGCGCGCATTCTATCCATGAGCTTCAGACATACAGACAGAATAAGGCAATTATATAAGTAGATATTTTAATTTTATTCGTCTGAATGATTTTGCTAGGCATAATTAAGCATATATTATATTTCTCTTAAAATGTATAGGCCATATATTGCTAGGAGCATATATTATATTTCTTTTAAAATGTATAGGCCATATATTGCTAGGCATATTTAAGCATATATTACTTAAAATATTTTTTCCTGATAATCCAATTGTTTATTTTTTTATTTTATGTTATCACGAGGATATTTAGTTTTACTAAGATAAGCGTAATTTCGGAGCCTTTCTGCTATCTCTTTTAAAATGTATAGGCCATATAATTTTTAATTTAGATTATACCAAAGTATAATGATTTTATTTTTTTTTTCTAAAAGTTTCATTCGTCTGAATGATTTTGCTAGGCATATTTAAGCATATATTATATTTCTCTTAAAAATTTTATTCGTCTGAATGATTTTGCTAGGCATATTTAAGCATATATTACTTAAAATATTTTTTTTCCTGATAATCCAATTGTTTATTTTTTTTTTTATTTTATGTTATCACGAGGATATTTAGTTTTACTAAGATAAGCGTAATTTCGGAGCCTTTCTGCTATCTCTTTTAAAATGTATAGGCCATATAATTTTTTTTATTTAGATTATACCAAAGTATAATGATTCTATATACAGGGTGATCCAAAAGTCCCGCACAACTTTAAAAAATAATAACTCCGCGAATATTTGCGCTATAGCAATGCGGTAAACACCATTGTGTTCAGGATGCAATGGGATTTTTTATGGCAAATAATGAAAAATTCGAAATTGATTTTAGTTACAACTTTATTCGCTAGATGGCGCTCTACCAAAATCAGAGATTCAGCGGCCAAATTGTTTGATAAATTGAAAAATATAACTGAACGACACGTATTTTTCCTTTTTGAATACCAGGAAAGAACCCTAATAATATCAAATGATAAATTAATAAAACACCATTTCGCCAAAAGTTAGAAGAATTGGTTGACGATTTTTAAATACAATCTGAGATATGTAAAATAGGATAATATGCAAATTAAAACATGTAGCAAAAAATATTTATATTTTAGATGGCGATTTTTTGAAATAGATTGAATGTTTGAAAATAACTACTGATATAAATACACGATTTTTGAAATGTTAATATAGTCCAAAAATTATGATGGCACTACTAATAGGATTTCGTGCTATAAGGAATGTATAGTTTCTTGACTAATTGGCGACACTTGACTCTTTAACCGAATATTTGTCATGATCCAAAAATGAAATATAGAGGGAAGTGACAAAATATATTTGTCGTACTTTATTCCAAATATCCCATGGGTTTGTCAAATGTCATCATTGTTTATTATACTGTACATAATTTTGAAAATGTATCCCCTCAAAAAAAAACATTTTTAAATCGACCTTTTGCGTTGAAAAACGTGGTAGTAAAATCATTTTGTATTATTTTTAGCGCAAAATTTCTAAAGTTGGGGGGTACAGAGAATATTCCTTATGCTATTTCTTCTATTGAGCGAAAAGCGATAAACTTAACATAAGGGGTAAAATTGTGTATACCAGTGTTATTCGAGAAGTTATAACACTTTGGCCTGCACGACATAATATAAGATGTGGGCAAATGACAAACAAAAAAATTACTGTTCACAGAAAAAAAAAGAGTCAAGATGTGAGGACAGCATTTATTATTCCCATAACCCAAAACAAAGTGCTGCAAAATATAACACATGAGGTAACTGCCTTCTCTCTTGTATTAGGTCACAATCCTTGCTCAATGTGTTGCGCCCTTCATTCTCAAACACCGCCTGCAGAAGATAGATGACAGAATGGTCACAATTAAATAGTTGAAATTTAAAAAACGTGCCATCTGATAGAAGCCTTCAACATGGCCAATGTGGTATGCCGGCATCGATAAAAACGAGACTTAATGTACCCCCATAACCGAAATTGTAAGGCGTCAAGTCTGGTGATATTGGAGGCCACTGGTATATAAAGTGACGAGTTATCAACAAATTTCACCGAACGTATCCTTCAGCAATTGTTTGGCACCGCGGGAGATAGGAGGTCCTCCATCTTGCATGAATGTTATTTCGCTTAATGCTTTTCTGTCCTGCAATATGGGAATAACCTTTTCTCTCAAAAGTTGAACATAACGTTCACCAGTTAGAAAAACGGTTTTAAAAGTTATTCCATTGATTTTTTCAAAGAAAAATGGCCCAATAATAAAAGAAGAAGTGAACCCACACAAAACTGTAACTCTGTGCTGATGAAGTGGTATTTCTGTTAAAATCCTAGGGTTTTCTGTTGCCAAAATGAGGCAGATTTGAATGTTAAATTCTCTCTTTAGATAAAGGTGAGCATCATCTATTCTTAGAACATTTGACAGCCAGTTTTAATCAATATCAATTTGCCGGAAAACCCATGCAGCGAATTCTTGACGCTTCTCAAAATCGCAGACTTTCAACTCGTGAAAACTTTGAATTTTGTTAGGGTATTTTTATAGAAAAATTCTAAATGTGTGTTCTCTACAAACTGTTCCATACGAAGTCCCCGTTTGTCGAGAAACTTATCTAGCAGTTACTTCTCCATACGTGGATAACGTTTCAATAGCTTCAGCATTCTGAAAAACCGTAACAGCCACTGACTTGCATGTCGATGGTCTTCCACTCCGAGATTTTGCTTCCAGAGATCCAGTTTCCTCAAAACTTTTGGAAGGCTGGTTAAACCGTTTGGTTTACGACCACTACGACCCGGGTTCGATCCCCGCATTGGACACTTTTTTCTGTTTAAAAAAAAATGCTCCAATGGCCCCCCGATTCTTGCAAAAGTCCAACCCCACCAGCGAGTGCAAGTAACCAAACGGGGCTCTGGCACATTTGTAAGTGCAAAGTCGAACTGCTTTCACATGTGTAGACCTGTGGTGCGCTTACAGTAAAAAGCAGTCGCTAACTACCCACCATGATTATCATGGCCTGTACCACGTGTACTAGGGATAAGCAAAAAAAAAAAACTTTTTATCAATCGCTTTAGAGAGTAGCAAGTCATGGGTCCTTTACTGCTCGAATATCTTTTAAGGAACGAAACGCTCGTAAAGCTTCAGTGGCAGATTCTGAATCACAATTAAAAAAATTCACCAAGAGTGCTTTATCCTGTAGTGACGGCATTCCAGGGGGTAGGGGAGAAGTCCGACCACACCTCCTTGCGGTCCCCCCTGGACCCTTGGAATATTTGACCAAATTCTGGTTTGTTTCCAAGATGACTAACGTTGCAACGGCACCCATTTTCAAATGAAGAGCAAAACTGATATCTCCAGTAATGCTACCGCGTCCGGGGTAACCGCCGCGTCAGGAGCTGCAGCTCGAACTCATGATGAGAAATCTACTACGAGGACACAATTCAATCTACTACAACTCAATATATATGGTACCCAGAGGAAAATAAAGAGCTGACTTGTCTTCTCTGTGACAACAATGTACATATTTCTTGTCCTCAGGAGACAAAATTGAATCAGAATCTGAGATTCAATATCAAAGATTATACAACACTACGAAAGGACAGACCGGGAAAATTCGGAGGAGGACTTGCCATTTTGATTAAAACTCTAGAAATCAAATTTAAGAAAATCGCCTATAATCAGAGTAAGCCTAGAGAAATCACGACAGAAGCTCAGGCAATAGAAATCTATCTTACAGATAAAACAATCCCAATCATAAATGTTTATCACCACGATAATACTAGCATCAATACAGGCCTGATAGAGACATTAAGTGAAGCGTCTTCGGATATCGCAATCATACTTGGTGATTTTAACGCCGAAAGACCAACTTGGGGATCACCTGTCCAGGATAACAAAGGTCAGCAGGTTGAGGACATGCTAACCGACCTCGACCTTACACCGTTAAATAACGAAAAGAACACCTATCATCCAAGTCCACAGGCACAGAATCCGCAATAAACATCACAGCGATAAATTAAAACATCGCACCCACAACACAATGGAAAATTCTGAAAAGTGCAATCAGTGACCGCAGACCAATTTTAACAACCCTAAAATTCAAAATTGAGAATTTCCAACAGAATAAAAGAACACTGGAAAAAAATTCACAGAAAAGCTTGAAGAACTGTGCAACGAAGAATTAAATCACAGAACGATTGACAAAAAATTGGAAAAATTCTCTTCGAACATATCCAAAGCTGCAAAAGTATCGATACCTAGAGGTAGACGTAAAGACCTGTGAATACTTTACTGGAAGGACCACAATATCGAGGCAATGATTGCAAAGAGAGACAATATCAATGAACTTTTTAAAACAAATAAAACAGAAGAAATCATAAAGGAACTCATTGAAATTAGTCACAAAATAGAACAAGAAATTTGGATATTCAAACAAGAGAGAGAGAGAAAAATGGGCAGAATTCTGCGAAAAAAATGGATCCAAAAAAGGAAAACCATCACTGGAATATAATTAGCGTTATAAAACAATCAAAACCAACACTGATCCTTCAATACTCTAACCGATATGAATAGCGAGAACGAACAAACAGATGGCTGAAATAATTGCTGAATATCTTTCAAGCACTTCCAGACTCAGCTATACGAATGAAGGCAGGACTCTAAAAAATAATATAAACAGGTTAGTTAAACAAGCAAGAAATTACCATCAACAAGATATTTACTCAAGAGACTTCACACTGAATGAGCTAAACTCATCAATATAAAAGTTAAATCCAAGAGGTCACCAGGAGATAATCTAATTTTTGGTTAAATGATTAAACACTTTGGAGACAAAGCTAAAAGTCAACTCCTACAAATACTGAACATTTCATGGCAAACTGGTAAACTACCAAAGAATTGGAAGATATCAATTATAGTGCCAATACTGAAACCAAACAAAGATGCCAAGGAATACAAGAACTATCGGCCAATTGATCTCACCAGCATACTTTGTAAAATAACAGAATGAATTATCAACTCTAGGCTCATAGTCTGGCTCACTAACAATAATAAAATAAACTTCTACCAAACTGCCTAAAGATCACTGTACAACTGATAAATTGTTCTACTTCTGTCAATCAATAATATATTTCTAGGAAAAACCGCCAAAGAAGACAACGGCCGTATTCCTGGATATGACCTCAGCTTTTTATCGAGTGTAGAAATTATTTGAAAGGCTGCACAACATCGGAGTAAGAGTAAAAACCATAATATGGATTACATACTTCTTAAGGGGAAGAAGGATGAAGGTTCGGGTCAATGGAACATTTTCCAAGGACCGAAGAACATGGGCTGGTGTACCTCAGGGATCTGTGCTCAGTCCTCTACTCATCTCGCTATATATAAACTGTTGTTTATGTAAATAGAAGAATATTATTCGTATTATTTAAAGCCTCATTATGTAAAAATTTATGTGTATATAAATTGGACATTTGTTGTTGGCCAAACGAAAAGAATAAGAGCTAAAAAAAGAGTCATGGTCAAGTTTGAGTTGTTGTACATCTAATTACGACACAACCTTAACAACATCCATCCTCAGTGAAGACAAAGGTTGCCTGTTATGCAAATTATATAGCCATATGGCACACAAGTAGCAGTACAGAAATATCAGAAAAATACTGAACACATCAATGAGAGGACTGGAGAAGTGGGCAATAACACTAAATGACAATAAACCCAATAAACACAAACCTATAGGTCTCCTTCACTGACAGGAAAAAAAGGCATGAATTCAACTCCAAAATAAGCATAAACAAACATATAATTGATAAAATTTGATCTGCAAATTACCTAGGTGTGATACTTGATGAGGAATTGCGATTTACAGAACACATAATTAGCACCTCAAATAGAACTACCAGAAACCTAAACATTCTGAGAAGGCTATGTGGAACAAATTGGGGAGCAAAACCTAAAATTCTCAGAACAACATATATCACCTTAATAAGGCCAATAATGGAATATGCAACACCTGTTTGGGCTCCCTCAAGTTCATCACTAAAAAGAAGACTAGACAGTGTTCACGCAAAAGCGGCCAAATTAATCACTGGTTCTATTTCAAATACCAACAATTAGAAAATTCAGAGAGAATGTGGTCTAGACCTACTTGAAAGCAGAAGACAATTAAAAACAATTAAATTCACCAATAGCTTAAAAACTAAAGAAACCGAACACATATCCCATAGAACCTATTTAAACTGGACACAAAAAGAAAGGCTCAAAAGATCTTCAACACTTCAGTACAACAACAATATTAGAAAGAGCATAAAAATGAAACATAATGAATTTCAAATTCGAGAATAACCAATATTTCCTACCCCCTTGCCATCAAATGTAATCATCAATCTTAACCCGAATGAACCCTGAAATAAAAAAAGAGAAAAAAACATACTTAAAAAGAAAGGACTCGACACAATTGGTTTATGCGATCCGAAAAATTATTTAACAGCATATACAGATGGGTCATCAGACCTTACCATAAGTAATGGAGGGGCTGGAATTAACATAATACTGCAAGATGGAACATACATCAAAATCAAAGAAGGAGCAAGAAAGATTTCGTCAAACTTCACTTGTGAACTGACAGCTATCTGGAAAGCTCTTGATGTATGCCTGAACCAACCATCCCTGCATCAAGCAGAAGGAATTATAATATACCGTACAACGACTTCATATCCGATCTAGAAGCAATTCAGAAGGGCAATACTAAAATCACACAGAAAATACACTCGTTACTTACTCAACTGATATCATTGGTGAATAACTGCATTCTACAATGGATTCCTGCCCGTTTTTAGGATCGGGGGTAATGAAATGGCAGTTGAATTTGCAAAGGAAGCCAGAAAGTTGAGCCAAAGGAAAGAACAAATGTCATTATTTGACGCTAATGCTTTTGCAAAATACAAGATAATTAAACAAAAAATAAGAAAAGATCAAAATGTGAAATAAACTCCGAGAGAAAAATGACAAAACTATAAGAAGATTTAGAACAAAACATTATAAAGGATGACAATACATCCAGATGGCACAATAACCTATAGAACGTGCAACAACGGTCCTGGTGTGGAACTAACACCTACCCACATATTCTCATGCCCAGCAATGGCCACAGACTTGCAGAAAATTGACATAGACCCAGAGCAGCTGCTTTACACACCCAAGATAGTGGACAATGCTGCTGCTGTGATAGAGATGCATGGAGACATCTGAGGCTCTTTATTGGACACGACAAAAACAACAACGGCATTCCAGAGTAAAATAAATCATCAGAGATAGATAAATATTTTTCAAATGAATTAAAATAAATATAATCGATACTGAGAGAAAGTTGAATTAAAAAAAAAATAGAAAATTATTATTTTCGAAATTTAAAAAGCTGAGAGGATTCCAGCAAACCGCATCTAAAATATCTTTTTTTTTTTTTTTTTGCTACATGTTTAAATTTGCATATACCTATTTTACATATCTCAGATTGTATTTAAAAATCGTTAACCATTTCTTCTAACTTTTGGCGGAATTGTGTTTTATTAATTTATCATTTTATATTATTAGGGTTTTTTCCTGGTATTCAAAAAGAAAAAATACGTGTCGATCAGTTATATTTTTTCAATTTATTAAACAATTTAGCCGCTGAATATCTGATTCTGGTAGAGCGCCATCTAGCGAATAAAATTTAAACTAAAATCAATTTCGAATTTTTCATTATTTGCCATAAAAATTCCCATTGCATTCTGAACACAATGGTGTTTACCGCATTGCTCTAGCGCAAATATTCGCGGAGTTATTAATTTTTAAAGTTGTGCGGGACTTTTGGATCACCCTGTATATATATATATTTTTAATTTTATTCGTCTGAATGATTTTGCTAGGCATATTTAAGCATATATTACTTAAAATATTTTTTCCTGATAATCCAATTGTTTATTTTTTTTAATTTTATGTTATCAAGAGGATATTTAGTTTTACTCAGATAAGCGTAATTTCGGAGCCTTTCTGCTATCTCTTTTAAAATGTATAGGCCATATAATTTTTAATTTAGATTATACCAAAGTATAATGATTTTATATTTTTTTTTTCTAAAAGTTTCATTCGTCTGAATGATTTTGCTAGGCATATTTAAGCATATATTATATTTCTCTTAAAAATTTTATTCGTCTGAATGATTTTGCTAGGCATATTTAAGCATATATTACTTAAAATATTTTTTCCTGATAATCCAATTGTTTATTTTTTTTATTTTATGTTATCACGAGGATATTTAGTTTTACTAAGATAAGCGTAATTTCGGAGCCTTTCTGCTATCTCTTTTAAAATGTATAGGCCATATAATTTTTTTTATTTAGATTATACCAAAGTATAATGATTCTCTATATATATATATTTTTAAATTTTATTCGTCTGAATGATTTCGCTAGGCATATTTAAGCATATATTACTTAAAGTCATTTTTTTCCTGATAATCCAATTGTTTATTTTTTTAAATTTTATGTTATCAAGAGGATATTTAGTTTTACTAGGATAAGCGTAATTTCGGAGTTTTTCTGCTATCTCTTTTAAAATGTATACGCCATACAATCATTTTTTTCGAATCACTATTTACCTCAAAGTATTTGCGTAATTTTATCATTATATGAATATAATGTTCAGACATAAATGTCTGCTTTGATTCATAATTGTATTTATTTAGTCTTACTTATCCATGGACCTTCTAGCTTAGTTTATTTGAATTTGTAATCCACTTATTTCCTTTATATATTGGTTTACCATAATATTTCTACAGTCATACCCATTTTAACCATTAAGTGATACAGCAGTATTCATTTATTTATATATTTTACTAGCGTTTAATGAATATGCATTATTTTTAACTTAACCTCCTTCGCATTTAGACAAGTATATTTTTCATTTTTTTTTTCATTTTCTAGTGTACGGATAGATATGCATA
This sequence comes from Cordylochernes scorpioides, assembly GCA_030710605.1. Lineage (NCBI taxonomy): Eukaryota > Metazoa > Arthropoda > Arachnida > Pseudoscorpiones > Chernetidae > Cordylochernes > Cordylochernes scorpioides. The sequence continues at coordinate 100,134,693 of CP092865.1, read as the reverse complement.
GGGACCACCCCCATATTTAGTCTATTCTTTTAGTTATAACGATAGAATGTCTTCATAAATAACATTTTTTAAACTTTGAGAAGTTATTGAATATTATACATATAATTCGCATATCATCTTTAAGATTATTCTTTTATTTTATATATCCCAGTAACCCATATCGTGATTTATCCCTTAATTATTTATCTATTTATCACAAATATTTGCATATCGCATTTTAGATTATTATGAAAGTGACTTATTATCTCAATTTTTTTTGTTGAGTCGAAGGGTGTATACCCCCCAGAACAAATGTTTAATTTCGTTGCCTCTCTATTCGCTTCCCTTTTAAAGTATTTAGATTATAAAATAGGCCAACTGAATTCATAATATTTACTGGGTCTTTATTTCTTTGGCACTCGTGAGCAAATTCCGCCTAATATTTAATTATATATTTAGATTATAGCAACATTTTTTTTATTGCAAACATTTTGCATACCAGTATCACGATAAAACCCGGATTGTTTTCCTGCAATCTCTACTATATGGTATATATCAAATAGAAGATTTTCCCTTTTATATTTCGATGGAATTAGAAGTAAAGGAACGTTTATTAGGAAAGTATCCTTTATCTTGCATATAATCTACCACTTATCACAAATTTATAGATAGTTTTAGTCATAATAAAATTTCATATGTATTTCATTTATCAATTTGTATTTTTTTGTGTTTTATACCAGACTAGACATAAATTCCCATAAAGTGTATTGGAATGAAGTGTGTGTGTTATTCAAATCGTAAAGGTGATGATTATACACTTTATCATTAAAGAAATTAACCCAATAATATTGTTGCATTAAGAAATTTTTCTTTGTTAATCCACTTTGAGGTTTACCCTTGGTACCATGTTATAATACAGTGGTTAAACTTTGCGTAGAAGGATTTGATATACTGAACAAAATTCTAAACTTGAAAGTGTGTTAACATTTAGGTGTTTATATTAAAAGAATATTGTATTTTTGTTTGTGTGTTTGCCGTGGCGAGTTTTTTTTTTTTGTGAGTTTAGCTTATCAATTAGTTACCAATACAATGTATTTCGACATGTACAAATACGACTTAACAGAGGCACAAGAATTTACAATTTTGACTGATCACAAACCTTTAATTTACGCGTTCAAACAAAAAATGAGAAAGCTTCTCCTATACAATTAAGGCACCTACAATACATTTCCCAATTCACTACTGACATCAAGTATATAAAAGGTACTGACAACATAGTCGCCGATGCTCTGTCCAGAGTTGATGCTATCACAACCATCGCTATGAAGAGATCGCCAAAGAACAAACTGGTGATTCAGAACTACAAAACCTGATATCAAAGAATACCTCTCTAAATTTTAAGCAATGCCCACTACAATCAGGCAATTTGTTATGGTGTGACGTGTCTACCAATAATATTAGACCATTCATTCCAATTAAATTCTGAATGATGGTTTTTAAGAACTTCCACGAACTCTCACACCCAAGCATCAAAGTCACAACTAAACAATTATCGTCAAGATTTATATGGCCCAATATGAATAAAGACATTAGGAAATGGGCTCAAGCTTGTGTCAACTGCCAAAAGTGCAAGGTGTCGATACACACAAAATGAGAAATAGGCAAATATCAAGAAGTGGATTAAAGATTTAGTGTTGTCCACATCGATCTAATTGGTCCTTTACCTCCATCCAATGGTAACATCTACTGTCTGACCTGTATCGACAGGTACACCAGCTGGATGGAAGTTGTTCCGCTACCAGATATGAAGTCTGAAACGGTAGCGAGAGCATTCTACGAAAACTGGATTGTTAGATTTGGAGCACCACATACAGTGATATCAGATCAAGGAAAGCAGTTTACTTCTCAACTTTTCAAAGATTTAACAACGCTGTGTGGTGTCAAACTTCGTCATTCCATGGCGTACCATCCTCAGTGTAACGGGAAGATCGAAAGGTTTCACAGAACCATCAAAACTGCCATTCGTGCCCACAATAATATTAAGTGGACAGAAACGCTGCCAACAGTTCTCCTAGGCTTGCGTGCTGCTATCAACAAAGATAACAACCATTCTTTGTCTCAAATGGTATATGGCAAAACCATCAGACTGCCTGGTGAATTTTTTGATGATTCTAAACATCACCTGCATGCAGAAGAATTTGTTCAACAGCTTCAAAAGCAAATGGAATTGCTCAAACCCTTGAATGAAAAACACCATTCGAAGACTAAAGTATTTGTCCATAAAGATCTGAAAACATGTTCACATGTATTTATCAGGACAGATCGAGTGAAGAAACCTCTGGAACCACCATATGAGGGACCCTTCCCAGTCCTTGATAGAACAGACATCTTATGCATACCTCTGGTGAATCCTGTATAGGGTCAGTGACCCTAAATAAAGGCTTTTTTGTTGTTGTTGTTTGTTGATAGAACAGACAAGTATTTCACACTCAAAGTGAAAGGAAGAAATGTGACCATTTCTATTGACCGATTGCGACCTGCTTACTTATTGGCAGATTCGAACAATCTAACTTCAGAACACCCTACTGCAGCAAGACCGATCGTATCGGGAGCGCTGCCGTCTACATCGTCCCAACAGAATCCTGACCCACCAGATGTGGAGAAACACAGAATTTCAAGGAACAGGATCAGCACCAGACCTGACTAGGACAAGATCGGGGAGAATAATCAAGAAACCCGTGAGATTTAAGGAGCAATAGACTATATTTCTCCTTTTTTTTTTTCTTGCCTATATTGATGATGTATATATATTGTAATTAACCACTTTGTGCACCGAATCGTGACTTCGCCACTGGAAGGGGAGTACTGTGGGGGCTGAGAGACTCCATTCCAGCCTGCTGGATGACGCACCGCGTCGTCAACAAAAACAAACAAGCGGCGCAATAAATCAGGAGATAACGACCGCTGCGCCAGGGCGGCAAAGCGGTGGAAACCAGAGAGGACCAGAATGGCATTCTAGGGGGTTGTCCTTTTTGTCTTCCCATATAAATGTAGCTAATAAGTAATACCAATAAAACGCTAACTTTGAGAGACTTTCTGAGCCATCGCTGGACTAATAAATCGACACACCACAGAACAGAGTCAACGTTTTGCGTTTTTGTGTATTTGCCATTGAGAGTTCTTATCATTTTTACCGATATTTTAATATAATTAGAAATCCTTTTGAAATGTACTAAAATAAGGCATATATCGCTCGAAATTACGAGTATAGTAAATCTATATTTCCTCACACTAGGAACTGCGCCAACATTTTGTTTTTTTAATTTTTTTGTGTATTTGTCATTGAGTGTTTTATTATTTTTACCGATATTTTAATATAATTAGAAATCCCTTTGAAATGTATTAAAACAAGGCAAATGTTGTTTGAAATTACAAGTACAGTAAATATATATTTCGTCACACTAGGAACTGAGCCAACATTTTTGTGTTTTTGTGTATTTGCCATTGAGTGTTTTTTTTTTTAATCATTTTAACCGATATTTTAATATAATTAGAAATCCTTTTGAAATGTATTGGAATGAGGCACATATCGTTCGAAATTATAAGCACAGTGGATTTATATTCGTCACAATAGAAATTGAGCTAACATTGGATGCCCAACGTGGGGCATGAAATTTCCCGAAAATTACAAAATTAACTGAATTTGTAAGAAGTAAGGCCTACGGCCCTGAAAAACTAAGCTCTACCGAAACTATTTTTTTCTTTTAACTAATATTATTAACCTAAATAAATATCGATGCACTTCCTTTGATTTTTTTACCTGAATATCAAAAATTTAAAATAATATAATTATCCTTTTTATTTATTTATGTTTTTATAGCAAACTAGGTCCCTAGACTTATTTAAATCTTCAAAAATATTCCCATTTTTGCTTTTTCACACATAAAGTCCTGGGTTGTTTACCACAACTCAAGATAAATTTAGCTGCCCAAGAGACAGTTTGAATGACAGTTGAGGCTATTCTCACACACCTTGGGGAATTGCACACATCTGTAGGAGGAAAAACAACCCAAGCAAGGGGAATCCCTGAAAATAACTTAGCCAGATGTGAACTCTCTAGGCGGGAGTTCTGAGAGCCAATGAGATCAGTCAACACTTAGTTTTCAAACAGACAAGTTGAGTCTCTGGCTAGCTCTATACATGCCTCTCGCGTTTGCGAGAGGGCTTCATTCTAAATTATTTCAACTATTTTAAAACTTTCATAGTCAACCCTCTTTTAAGAACCTTTTTATTTTATTTTTTTTATTTAATCACTATCAATGTTTATGCCAACTTTACATATTCACGCGCCTATTACTTTTAATTTTTTTATTTTTCTTTTTTTATATATTTTCGTCCTAGTAATTAGCTCATCATTTTTTTCCCCAGGCACTATTTATCTCAAAATATTTGGTATAATTTTGAAGTTATATGAATATGATGTTTGGACATAACGTTCGTTTTGATTATTATTTGTATTTATTTATTTAGCTTTTTTTACCTATTCACGGGCCTTTTTAGCTTTTTTATTTGACTTGTAATCCACTTATTTCATTTTATAATATACTAGCGGATGTACCCGGCTTTGCCAGTGTTTTACCTGAGTAAAGGTTTGCCTAATGAACATTTGTTAAAACAATTCTCTATAAACTTATTAAAAAAATAATTGATATATTTTGATAATTTGAAACTCGTAAATTTTAATCTTTCGATAAAGTGATCATTTTTCCCGGTCCCTGTATGCCGTGTTATTCTGAATTTTGTCTTTTCTAATTTTCTACATTACAAAATCATTGTTTTATCTAGTGAACATTTTTTCCGGTCCCTTGAAAAATACTCGATAAGTTGAATAAAATCATGGTCGTCTATGGATGATGGACGAAGTTCCCCGAGGTCATCTTGGGCAAGCCCCCGCGAGGCTTTTTTCTTGTCTACTTGGCACAGCTGTGTCACCAACTCTGCCCCCGCTCGCGATGAACCTCTTGACCCCTCTGATTGGTTGGTGGGTACTTGGACTGTCCATCCGGCTGGACGATTACATTCTCTCGACAGGGGGTGGGGCAGACCCAAGCCTACTCCGTCGCAAGGTGGCGCTGCTTGCGAGTTAAAGCTACAAATCTGCAAATAACTCTAAGGATATTCAAGATATTCAAGAAATTATTTTTCGAAAACCTTTCCGGGGATATACCTAATAATATCCCAAAATTTCACGGCGATTGAATGTATGGTTTTTGAATCTATAGAGTACACACAGACAGACATTCATTTTTATATATATATAGACTAGCCGAATGACCGGGCAACGCCCAGGTTTTACCCAATTAAATGTTTTTATTCAAATACTATTCGTTACAATTAGAATTGGCGCCGTGGCTCTTGTGAAAAGGTCCCGCTCCAAACTTTGTGTCAGAGAAGCGATATTTTTATAAAGAGATGATCTGGCTTTTTCCCTCTCCAAACTTTGTGTCAGAGAAGCGATATTTTTATAAAGAGATGATCTGGCTTTGTGTCTTCTGCTCGTTTGATTGTTTTTATGTTAGAATTTTGTTCCTGCACACTAAAAATGAACTGGCTTCACCCGTGGTCTCAGCTTTTTGGAATTTTTCAGATAAAATTTTGTGTCTGATAATCAAACATGATACATCAATATTGTCATAATCATTTTCTGACTAAAAAAACATCTTATTTTTGCCCAGAACCTATCAATTTTATTTTTTATTGGCTAAAAACCGATAAATATATTTTTCAGATTTTTCTCTATGTCCTGTCAAAACACTTTTACATGTACATTAGGTCAGCTGATATTACCTCCCATCTTCACCGCTAGAGGCGCTGCTTGCGAGCGAAAAGGCAAATTTGCAATGCAATTTGCAAATAACTCGAAGAATATTCGGAATAGAGACCTGAAATTTTCACTATAAGTTTTTCCAGATTCTACTCTATATACTGTTAAAATTTCAGTCAGATTAGTTACGTATTGTGGACGTGTATAGCCGACATAGATACCCACATACATACATACATACATACATACATACATACACTGACTTTTATATATATAGGGATTGGTTTATCGAGAAACTTTCGCCTTTCTAGAATAGGTTTGATTTTATTTTTTTCTTGGGATACATTATATTTAGTCAAATATTTCCACAGTCATGCCCATTTTAATTATTAGGTGATGCAGCAGTATTTATTGGCATCATATATATAATTATATTTTACTAGCTTTTAATGCTTTTGATGAGAAAAGATTACAGTGGTCAGACTAATAGCAGTTGAATAAATAAAATAGAAAGATCCCATATTTGGTTACTAACATCAGTGGGAGCAGATACCACTATGAAATATATAAGTTATTTTTTTGGAACCATGCATGAGTTTAACAAGTAGCTGACGCCTTAAAGTGGCCTTCTCATTGGGATTGATCGAACTTGCTGCTGATTAGAGGAAGTGTAGTGTGTCAGGCCAGTGTATTAAGAAGAAATAGAGAAGACAGTTGAACTAATAAAATTAACGAAGATATACAAGATCAAGATTTCTCCTTGGATTCAGTTAATTTTAATTACCGCGATGAGAATGGTATTATAAGTCAGGAGAAAGTTGATTTGGTCGCATAAGGGATGGCCTCCTAGATGTGACAAAAATCATCATGGCACTTATTGAATACTGGACGGGATTCGCGTGTAACAATTCATGTCGTCATGGGAGAGTAGGAGGAGACCAAGAAACACCCCAAAGTATCTAGGTGATGATAAGAATGACTGCAATAACTTTAGTGAAATGAAGAAAGAAAACTTTCATTGTAATATATTTTTATTATATATATATATTTATTTATATATATTTGAATATTTAATCAAAAGAAATAAACACAAAAATATTAAATTAAATGAATGCAATCAAGAAGAAAGTAATGCATATTATAAATATTCAAAACAACTATGATGATCACAACTTGAGAATTATAGAAGCAAACAATGTTCACAGAATATTTCACGCTGATATATTACATGCAAATATATCTTAAAGGAGGTCTCCGATTTCTTGGTAGGTTTCTTCTTGGGATGGGTCCTTCATTACTGGCTTCGGGATCTGGTGAACGAGACGACTCCTTTGAAATGCCTCCATCATTCTGGTCCACGAGTCCAGAGTCCCGCTGCTGTCTGGCTGTTTCTATAGGCGGTGATTCACTTCTGCCTCTGTTGGGCATATCAACCTCAGGAGCGATGATATTAGTTTCTTCTCTTTGGCGTCCATATTGTCGATCTTCATCTCGGCCATTCTCCCACCTCTTCCTTATTCAATCTCTATGATAACTTTTGACCTGTCCGTGTATTAAAACTGTAGACTCGGGATCCTTTTCTCCCACTATTCTGCATGGAATCCATCGATCACCGCCTCTAAAATTTCGACACCAAACCATGTCATCCACAATGTTTGCATTTTCTTTTTCCATTTTTCGATTCTCTTTGCATTTCAATGTGCAACTTATCCACGCTGTTTTCCAATTCCCCTGCATGAAATAATTTAATATTCTGTTCTGCCGCCTCCATGGACAAAGCAATTTCCATCACCCGAGCCAAAGATACATCTCCCTCAGACAAAATTTTCTTTTGGATTCTTGAATCGCTTAATCCGCACACAAACTTTTCTCTCAGAGAGTCCTCCAAAAAGTTACCAAATTCACAAGTTGCTGCCAACCACTTAATCGCTACCACATACTGCGATACACTTTCTTCCGTTTCTTGCATCCTTTAAAAAAAATGAACTGCTGGACTATGATCGAACGTTTTGGGGAAAAATGAGTATTTAATTTTTCAGTAAGTTCCTCAAAGGTCTTATTTTTCGGAAGTTCTGGACTGCATAAGATTTTTAAAACCTCATAGGTTTTTGCTCCAATAAGTGTCAGGAGATATACCTTCTTTTTGTCCTTGCTAGCATCTTCCAAAATTAAAAATTGTTCTAAACGTTCAAAGAACGTGCTAAAACTTTCAACCTCTTCATTAAATTCACTAAATTGGAAACGAGCCATTTGCAAGAGTATCAAAAATTAAATCCAAAAACAAATTCTTTTCTTCGGGTACTTACGCTTAGATCCTCGTCGCCATTTGCAATAACTTTAGTGAAATGAAGAAAGAAAACTTTTATTGTTATATATTAATATTATTATATATATGTATATATATTTATTTATATTTGAATAATTAATCAAAAGAAACAAACACAAAAATATTAAATTAAATGAATGCAATCAAGAAGAAAGTAATGTATATTATATATATTCAAAACAACTATGATGATCACAACTTGAGAATTATAGAAGCAAACAATGTTCACAGAATATTTCATGCTGATATATTACAATGACGACATAGTATATGTTCAGCAATATACACTGGTCAAATATACGATTCCTTCCACGTCAATGTTTTGACAACCACTTCATTCTGAAATGAGCAGCGAGTTTTAACCCTAATGTTAAAGTCCTTTGGAGCGACATCTCCTGTTGCATAACATAAAGACGCATGACAATAAAGGCAATAGATTTACTTAGATCAACTGTTCCTAGATGAACATTTATGACCTGCAAGAAAGCTTTCATTCACCTGCAAGAATATGTCTTAGACAAGCGACCTAGTTCTATGAGTTACTATTCTGTAAGTTAAGAGTTGGCAATAATCTTAAGATTTTTTTAAGGAACGAGAGGAATTGAATAGTCTGATTCAACCTGCGTACAATATTTATAAGATCATACCAAGTTATAGTTAGCATCTAGAATCTTCAATATCTGTAAAAAGCTTGCATAATTTCTTGAAAGGAATAATGTTCAGCTAAGTTTTAAGACTTAACCGACTTTTGTACATTTATATCTCTATTTTAACATGATAAGGTTACTCTATCTCGTTTAGTGTGGAGACAGTACTAAAGAAGATTGACATGTGAAATTCCCAATGACAGCAGTAGAGTGTTTACTGACCAGCCTAGACAGGACCTCTAAGGCCTTTCGAGGCAAGCTTATCTCCTAAAAGGGGGAAGGTCAGGAGAAGACAGAATAAGAGGAATTTTCCTCCTTTCAAATAGGGGCCAGGTCGTTAGCTTTGATAAGAAGTGGCAGGGGAGGGTAGATTATCAGAAAGGACTCCTGAAATATCAAAGTAGACTGGCGCAATATCGGGATTCACTCCCGATGAAGGGTTTCTTTTACGGGGCTTCTGAGGGAACCAAATAGGCTGGTGTTGGCCCTAGAATTGTAGGTTTTCATCTGTCATCACCAATATATTCGGGTAGCTTTCCCTGGGATATTAGTTTGACGATTTCGTTTCCTACCAGGGGTGTCGGGATTAAATTCCCGATGACGGGTTTCGAGGAGACTCCATAGGGATGAAAAGGAGGTGAAAAGCGATGGAAAGTGATGAATAGAGGTGAAAGGCAATGGAAAGTGATGAAAGGAGATGAAAAGGAGGTGAAAAGCGAAGAAAAGTGATGAAAAGGAGGTGAAAAGCGATGGAAAGTGATGGAAAAGAGGTGAAAAGTGATGGAAAGCGATGGAAAAGAGGTGAAAGGTGATGGAAAGCGATGGAAAGAGATGGAAAGCGATGGAAAAAGATGAAAGGATATGAAAAAGAGGTGAAAGGTGATGGAAAGCGATGAAAAGAGATAAAAAGGAGGTGGAAAGTGATGAAAGGAGATGAAAGGAGGTGAAAGGTGATGGAAAGCGATGAAAAGTGATGAAAGGAGATGAAAGGTGATGGAAAGCGAAGAAAAGAGATGAAAAAGAGGTGAAAAGTGATGGAAAGCGATGAAAGGCGATGGAAGGCGATGGAAAGCAATGGAAAGTGAGGAAAGGAGATGAAAAGGAGGTAGAAGGTTGATAGAAAAAAAATGATAGAAGAAGGTATAATTAATGTTTAAAGAGAGGTAGTTACTGACTCTTCTATTGTCTGAATAGAGCAAATCTGTTTCTTCATCTTGTAGTGTTCATAGATAATTTGTTTTGGCGTTGGCCTAGAGGCCAATATTAGTAAATTACATGAAATATGCACTGAGTTTGTATAGACGGATTTGCCTGAAGTGCAGTAACTGTATGCACTAATTTATATGTATGAGTCCATACTAATTATTATGTCAGGTTATATTAAATAACGGATATATAATCTCCTTTTTGAGAATTCAGAATTTTTTTTTCAGAGTTTTCAGTTTTTTTTTCTTCTTTTTTTTAAGTTACATTTTGTTTTAGGGTCAAGATATGATTTAAGATTGAAGTGAGTGAACAGTTTTTTTTTTTTTTTTGGTATGATTTGTATCTGAACTCTGGTTCAACTCTAAGTACAGGTGAAGACTTAGATGCTCAAGATAACTGCTGTGCTTTTAACCAATACTCTATAGATGTCTCCTCCCACAAACGAAACAAACTTCCACTATTCATACTGTGATGAAAAATATTTGTGGGGGGGGGCATGATTCATATTCATTAGTGGTGAAACCATTCAGTGGTTTTGCAAATTTAATCTACCAGACCATTTTTTAGATCTCTAATACTGTATTAGATGATTCTGTTTATATATGCTACACTGAATGATGGAATTTTAGAAATGGCATTCACACACACACAAGCAAACAATAGTCATATCTTTTAGTTTTCAGAGGAAGGGCTTGCCCCTGAAAGGCATTTTAATCAATTAATAAAAAGATTTGCCCCTATTATATAACCCTATTAGAAAAGTCTGGGGAAGTAAAATTAAGAGAGTGTAAAGGAGAAGAGAAATCAGTATTTCAAGTATTCTTTTAAATTCGCGAGATGATGCACCATTTTGTTGTTGCTATGCATAAAAAATATTGGAACCACAGAATGAATATTCACCAATATTTTCATTTGTTAATGTTGGAGCATTATTCTCACTATTTTCAAAACATTATAGCCCAATAATATTTTTATGATGGTATTTCTCACAGAACAGTCACTCTGACATGGAGTTCTTTCTGTATTCTCCGAGAATTTCCTATGCCCTACAATATTGAAATCTTGTTAAGAAATCTTTTCATGTGTTAATTAGTTTCATCACCCATTAGGTTTACAATTTGTTGATTTGACACCATCATGACTGGTTGAGGTAGAATGCATCTGCCTGTCTTTAAAACAGGAAGCACTGATCAGAGGCAGGTCAACCTAACTCTAAAAGAAATGGCTTCTGACATGAGGAACAAACGTCATCTACTGATCCCCAGGACACAACATCTAAAGTCTCAAGCTCTACAAGCTTGACACCCTAATATGATTAAGTGGAGTTAAGAAAGAAGACAATTTATTGATTTTGTACACCATGAGCACGTGCAGCACCGCTCCGGTAAATATAGTTTATATTACTAATATATCAGTGTATATTTACCTTAACTATGAAAGGGATAATACTGTTACTCTTAATACTCGTGGTATGCAACACTAAATATGTAAATTTACTCAAGGTAACGCCCTATGCAAAATTCTCAGTACGAAGGGATAATGATGGACAATGTGGTCTAAATATAAACTTACCATCTGGGAATATATCTGGTAACCAAAAAAGACTGCTATGTATCATTTTAGCTCTATTATTTATCTCAGGCATTGAACAAAACTCAGGCCCCCCAACCAAAAAGCAAACTACATTGACTGGGCCAGTACACTCAGGAGAGAGAGAATCAATAGATGGCGAGCTAAAAATGCTAATCTTAAACATGGCGGCGGAAATAAAGAGTCTAGGAGAGAGAATTGACATCAGACTTACCAAAATAAAGACTCGAATGGACGATTGGGATATGCGATTCTGCAATATAGAGGTGAAGCTAACTAAATGTATAGAGTCTCAACAGGCTACTGAAAACTGGCTTCATGTAATTCGTTAAAGGTAAATGAACTGGAGGCTAGAGTCGAATTTTTTTAGGCGAGACTGCGTGAGCCCAATTAAGTGTTCTATGGTATTGAGAGGGAGGGTGACGAAAATCAGGCAGATTGTAACTTAAAGATTCAAAACATAATCTATATTAATAAAATGCAAATTTCATAAGTGTTGTTCACTAAAAACTTTCGTTACAATGCATCAATTTCGACCAAATTTTCAACATTTATGTAAAACGAGATGGAGCAGGTTTTGCTTAACATCAAAATATTTTTCCTAACTTTAACATGCGTAACTTCGCTGTTATCGATTAAATACAAAAAAAAATCAACAGAGTTAATTTTATTTATATATAAATACTAGCGGACCCGACCGGCTTCGCCCGGGTTTTACCCGAGTAAAAGTTTGTCTAACGAATCTCTCGATAAAGTGAACATTTTTTTCCCGGTCCCTTGAAAAATACTCGATAATTTGAATAAAATCAATATTAATTGGTTCCCTCGGTAATTGGAAGTTAAAGGAATAGTATCTTGCCTTGGAATTGTATCATTATTCTTGTATGGATGTACCCGGCTTCGCCCGGGTTTTACCCGAGTAAAGGTTTGTTTAACGAATATCTCGATAAAGTGAACATTTTTTCCCGGTCCCTTGAAAAATACTCGATAAGTTGAATAAAATCAATATTAATTGGTTCCCTCGGTAATTGGAAGTTAAAGGAATAGTATCTTGCCTTGGAATTGTATCATTATTCTTGTATGGATGTACCCGGCTTCGCCCGGGTTTTACCCGAGTAAAGGTTTGTTTAACGAATCTCTCGATAAAGTGAACATTTTTTCCCGGTCCCTTGAAAAAATACTCGATAAGTAGAATAAAATCAATATTAATTGGTTCCCTCAGGAATTGGAAGTTAAAGGAATAGTATCTTGCCTTTGAATTGTATCATTATTCTTGTTTCAAATAAATTGCCGTGTCATCCTGAATTTTGTCTTTCCTAATTTTCTACATTACAAAATCATCGTATCATCATGATAATATTTAGAGCAGATTGTTGAATTATAACAGATAAATTAGAATAATTATCTTGATTATTTCTAGGCGAAAAGTTATTTCAAAAATTTTATTTGCTAGAAACCTTCCCAGTACTATACTAAATAACTTCCCAAAGTTTCATGGCGATCCAATGAGTGGTTTGGTCAGGCATAAAGGACAAACAAACAGACATACATTCATTTTTATATATATAGATATTAACAGTAATTAAACGTAACAGTAAGAAAATGTTGATTTTAAAATATTTTAATTTTAAAATATTTTAATTTTTTCATATTTTTTAAATATGTAAATAGAGTCTCTTAAGAAAGACCACCTAAAAACATGAATCAACTTGTTTCTCCTGTTGGTGGTCTCTCATTGAAGATTCTAATTGCTATTAAAGAATCTCTAATAGACCTTTAATAAGAGACTGCCTCTTGGAGAGACGGTGTAGCTACGAAATGGATATTCCCGGCTTCGCCCGGATTTTACCCGAGTAAAGGTTTGTCTAACGAATCTCTCGATAAAGTGAACATTTTTTCCCGGTCCCTTGAAAAATACTCGATAAGTTGAATAAAATAATTATTAATTGGTTCCCTCCGTAATTGGAAGTTAATGGAATAGTATCTTGCCTTGGAATTGTATCATTATTCTTGTCTCAAATAAAATGCCGTGTCATCCTGAATTTTGTCTTTCCAAATAATCTACATTACAAAATCATCGTATCATCATGATAATATTTAGAGCAGATTGTTGAATTATAACAGATAAATTAGAATATTTATCTTGATTATATCTAGGCGAAAAGTTATTTCAAAAATTTTATTTGCTAGAAACCTTCCCAGTACTATACTAAATAACTTCCCAAAGTTTCATGGCGATCCAATGAGTGGTTTGGTCAGGCATAAAGGACAAACAGACATACATTCATTTTTATATATATAGACAAAAAAAAATTCAGCAATTCATTCAACTCAATCTAAAAAAATATTCAAAACAAGCAATTTTAAGATAACACCATATGTAAAAAAGTAGGCCAAGAAAACAACAACGATATTACATCTTTCTCACATATTCACACACAATCTTGATTAATAATTAAAACTAATCTTTAACATTGTTTATTATACTTCATAATATATAATATTCCTTAGGCAAACTTTCACTCGGATAAAACCCGGGCAAAGCCGGGTACACATCCACTAGTTAGAGATAAAATGAAAATTGGAGATGATTTAAAAATAACAAAATGTCACCGACTTTCACACGGATCCAATGCACCAGTTCTTGTTGTGGTGCCTGATTATGCTGATAGAGCAAAAATATTTTAAAAAGCCTACAAACTCAGAGATACTAAAATTTCGATAAGTAAATATTATAGTAAAAAATGTTAGAGAGCAACAGTGCATCCTAATTGCAAAAAGGAAAGAATTGGGTGAAAGGGGAATAAAATCGAAGTTGAGAGATAACAAGCTTTTTGTAAATGATAAAGTCTGTAAAGTGATGAATGGCCAAGTTGTTGATAGCACAGGAGATGCTATATAGCAACAACCTCGTAGAAACAATTGTGTAAATAGAAGAAATACGACATCAAAATCACAAATTAATTCTCCACCCTATAATCAAACAATGAAAAGTTACTTTGACATAAATACATGTGAATATCATTCTCAAGACGATGACAATGCAAATTTTTCTGAAAATTTGCGAGACATCGTGGAAAAAATAATATGTTGGAATATAAATGGTTTCTATAGGATTCTTTCGATATTTCCACTCCTCGAGCACATAAAGAACTACGAAATTTTTGCTCTACTTGAAACATGGTTCCTGAACAGGACTAACATAACACTAAAAGAATATCAAATTATCGAATTACCTGCCACCAAAGAATCTGGAAGGGGAAGAGGGTCAGGGGGTATGATTGTCGGTTTTAGGGAAGGCGGGCAATATAGAGTAGACAGTTCAGAAAAGGATGACACTTGGTTATCTATTTTCTTATCAACAAACACAAGAGCCCTCCAACATGTTATCTGTTTGATATTTGTATACTTCCACCAAACCAAATACAGCTGCATAACTTAAATAAACTGTCTACATACATTCAAAAGCAAATAGCAGATGGAAAGGAAATAATTTTATTTGGAGATTTAAACATCAGAACTGGGAAGTTGGGAGGACTACACAATCCACTTAATTTCCAGCTCCCTCTAACATCGGAAAGAAGGGCTAAAGATCATATAATATCATCTCTGTCTGATAAACTTCTTGATTTCCTGGAAGATAATTCTTTGACAATAGTTAATGGAAGATCTAGAGGGGATAAAGATGGAGATTTTACATGCATATCTGAAAGAGGCTCTTCGACTATTGACCATTGCATACTCTCACAGGGTTCACTACAAATTTTACTGGACTTCAAAGTTGATGACCAACTGTACTCTGAACACCACCCTTTGGTTTTAACGATAAAAGGCCAAAACTTCAATGAGAAAAAACCAAACGGGAAGATTATAATATTACGAGATATAGATGGCCAGCCGAGGTACTCGCAATGTTTAAAATGAAACTGGAAGAATTGCGGGATAAAAACATACCAGCCTCGGAGACCTTGTATATACTTTCAATCAGCGAATTTTGGAAGCAATGTCATCTGCAAAAATAATTTACTCAATTAAGGGCGGCCCCAGGAAATCTAAGCCGTGGTTCGATAAGGACTGCTATGATATGAAAAAACTGGCAAAAGAAAGTCTGAAGAAATATCGTAAAACAAATAGATTGGAAGACAGGGAATGTTATGCTTCTTCCAGAAAGAAATATCTCGCTTTATTGGATCTAAAAAGGAAAGGCTTTGATAATGAAAAACAGGTAATACTCAGAAATGCTAAAGACTCAAAGACCTTCTGGAAAACTATTGCGCTCTACAAAAGCACATCTATAATCCAAGGAGAAATAGCTATACAGGACTGGCTGAACTTTTACCGCGAACTAATGACTACAGAGAAAAATTTGAGAATTTGTAATTTACATAATGTGATTTCTCAGAACGATCCTATATTGGACTCAGAGATAACCAATGCAGACATATACAAGGAGATAGCTGGTTTGAAGAGTAACAAGTCATGCGGGCCCGATGGCATCCCCAATGAAGTATTAAAAATACTCGCTGATTCATACATACTGCTGTTGAAACAACTCTACAATAGTGTTATGATGACTGGAAAATACCCAGCAATTTGGACTAATTCCACTATACACCCAATCTTTAAAAATGGTTATAAGAACAGCCCCTCCAACTACCGAGGTATTGCACTGATTAGCAATGTATCAAAGCTTTTCATTTCAATCCTAAGATCAAGACTGGAGGAATGGGTCGAGGGAAAAAGGGTTATACCGGAAAACCAAGCGGGATTTAGAAAAGGAAGATCATGTATTGACCACATATTTACACTAAGTACTTTAATCCAACTATCCATAAGAAAAAAGGGGGAAAAACCATATGTCTTTTTTTGTCTATCTAAGGAAGGCATTTGATACTGTACCTCACTCAATACTTTGGAAAAAACTTTACAACCTAGGCATAAGTTACCAATTCATAAGTACGATCAGAAGTTACTACGAACAAGCAACTATAGCTATCAGATAGAAGGGATCATTTACGGAAAGTATTAAGATAAACTCAGGAGTCCTCCAGGGAGAACCACTTTCCCCACTGCTCTTTATATTATTTATCACGGACTTAATCGAAATTTATAATAATTCAGACCTGACGAGTGTAAATTTGCCAGAATTTGGGCTGTACGCCGACGACATAGCAATTATAGGTGAGTCCAGGATGAACCTCCAAAAGAAGATTAAAATAATGAAAGAATATCTCGATGAGAACTTAATGACACTAAATGAGTCCAAGTCAAATATTATGGTGTTCCGTAATGGAGGTAAACCCTCAAATAAGGATAGATGGTTCTGGAATGATAAACCCATAACAATAACTTCCAAGATATACATACTTGGGATTCCTTCTGACACCAACAATAACAACTACTCACCCGGCAAATTACTTTAAAGGAAAAGCACTTACAGCAATTAACGCCACACACCCAAAATTAATAAAACAAAAGCAAAGTCAATAAATTTATCAATCAAACTCTTTGATACAATAGTGAGAGCTGTCCTGATGTATGCCGCTCCATTGTGGGCAACAGAGCATAAAGACTTACTGGACAGTATACAAGACATAATTATCCGTAGGTTTCTGAATCTGCCCAGATACACTCCAGGTTACATAATCAGATTAGAAACCGGTCGTATCTCATTGAGTGTAACAGCCCTAAAATTAACCCTGAAGTATTGGCTGTGGGTGTTGAATATGAGCAGTGACAGATGGCCGCGTATATGTTTTAATAGAACACGGAAACTGTCTAATGCTTCGGGCACACCCATCGGTTTCATTAACAAGCTCACCAATCTGCTTAACAATAATGGATCCCCTGCACTTGTTTCCTGTGATGATCCTGAAACGCTGAGGAGCGCGATTACAGGACTCTTAAAAACACCGGCAGACCTATCTATACAAAACAACCTTACAAGAAGGGATAAATCTAAGCTATACTCTCACTACAAAGATATTCACATATCTTTCATGACGGAGGGATGCCTTTTAGGGGATATTCCTTTCCCGGTTGTAAGACTACTCGAACAAGTTAGAATACTTTCAAGTTTTTTTTTAGGGAAAACCACACCAAGATGCTCTGCGGTGAGGACCCGATTTGTACCTTCTGTAATTCAAAACTAAAAAATGAAATCACTCACTATATTTTTGATTACTCTGATCTGAAAGAAGAACCCTTATGCTCAAAACTGGGCAATTCTGTGCTTCACTTCCATCAATAATTGACAATACGACCCAGAATAAGTATATTGCTACGGCGATTTATGGTTTCCACAAGTCCATATCTCAGAAGAAGGCCAAGTGACACTCACTCCGCACTTTCTTACTGCTACTCTTTTTGTGTTGTTTTTCTTGCTTCCCTCTTTCTCTTTCTTGTTTTTTTTTTTTCTTCTGTCTATATCGTTTTTTCCTTTGTGTCACTGCTTTGTTTTTATGCATACCTCTGGTGAATCCTGTATAGGGTCAGTGACCCTAAATAAGGGCTTTTTGCTGTTGTTGATTTTGTACACCATTTTTCTTTATGCAGATTGCCTAATTTAATCATAATTTTCAATTCTAGGCCTAATTGGATCCTATAGGAGGAGATTTTGAAGTTTTTTTTACCAGTGCAATAGCTTCTGGATTATTACAGGTTCCTGGCATCTTCCAGAGTGGAATTCTCATTTTATTCTTCAAAGCTTAGTTGCACATGTTCAATGTTTTAATGTTATAGAATTGTCTGAAGCATGCCATTATATGGTTGATCAAAGACACTACCTTTTTGTTTATAAATACAAAAGAATTATAAAGCACAATTTGGATTATAGATTATAATAAAAGAAGACCTAATCCAAATAATTTATTAGTGTGTGACGTTTCGGCAACAACTTTGTCACCATCATCAGACAAAAGAATAAATGAGAAAAAATATTACAGCAAGTTCTCATATAGTACTGTTATCAAGTGTTTAAACAAGATAACAGATAAGGAAAATAGTTTTTTAAGTCAACTTGTAATATTCTACTTAGAATTAAGTGGATTTTTTAAAATATAATTAAAGGCATATCTGTAAATATTATTTATATTTCCCCTTTCTTCCATTCTAATAATTGAAGCACATGTCTTTTGGGTAAAAAAGGCTTCTTTGAAATGTCTTTTGTAATTTTTTTTTTTCATAATCCAGTGTTCTTGGGTTTTCTAAATTGAATTTATTGTATCCTGTGTCCCTTCTGTGTTCTACAAGAGCAGAATTTTGAATTCTATCCCACTTCAGAGCATATTTATGGTTTTCTATCCTTTCATTTAATGTTCTGGATGTCTGTCCCACATAGCTTTGATCACACTTCCACACTTAACTTCTTAGATCAAACCTGCTCTTTCTGTTTCAAACAAAAAATGCTTTCTTTACTGAATAACAATGGGACCTATTCTCCTATACAAAATGATTCAACAAAAAACTTCAAAAATAAATTGAATGATATACTTAAAAACTGGAGAAAAAACAAATATATTAATTACAGGCTTTTAACCAAGTTGAAAAATTATGATGCACATGTTCCCAATATATATAGTGCTCCAAAGGTTCACATGCCTAACTGTCCATTACGCCCAATAGTAAACAATAGACCTTCACCAACATATGCCTTGGCAAAATGATTATCACAACAATTAAAAATCTACCAATATTTTAATGAAAATGAAATTGTTAACTCATATGTGAATTCAAAGAAGACATTATTGACATGAACATAAATAGAAATCAAAGAATCATATCATTAGATGTTGAATCAATGTTTACTCTTCAATCCTTATACCCACAATTATGGATACATTAAACCTTGTGATAAAAAGAGTCAAAAATAAATAACTTGCCTAAATCTGAATTTTTAATTGCAGTAGAATTTTGTTTAAAAACAACATATTTTATTTATAATGATCAAATACACCTTCAAATGAAAGGTGCAACAATGGGAAGTCCATTATCCCCAAATGCAGCTTGCATCACTATAGGCCAATTAGAAATTAAGGCTCTGAATTCTCTTAAAAATGATATTTACTATTTTAGAAGATATGTGGAAGACTCTATTTTAATTATTAATCAGGGAGGTGAACAAAGAATATTGGATACCTTCAACAACTTATGTCCTGACATCCATTATTCTATGGAATTAGATAAAAATAGATCAATCAATTTCCTGGACATGAAATTAACATATAGTAATAACATTATTTACACCTCTATCTACAAAAAGTCGACACATACAGGAACTTTTTGGAACTATATATAGTTCACAGCACCATTTTAGTCAAAAAGTGGGATTGGTCAAAACTTATATATAGGACTTTTGCACTCATCGATGATGTGGTTAAGAGAAATGAAGAGGTTAACAGCATCAAGGAGGACCTAATCAAGGAAGATTTTCCTATTAAATTGATAGACAAAATAATAGAAGATATGAATGAAAAGTATGAAAATAATACTTTGATTCAGAATCTTAAGTGCAAAAACCAAGAAACCAGATTTATAACACTGCCATATATAAACTAAAGGTTTGCAAGAAATTTCACCAATATATTAAAAAAATATGAAAAAATAAAAATTGCATGGAAACCATGTAATACTATCTCACAATACCTAAACAAGCACAAGAACACCCAATTAACAGAAAGAGCAGGCTTGATCTATGAAGTTAAGTGTAAGAAGTGTGATCAAAGCTATGTGGGACAGACATCCAAAACATTAAAAGAAAGGATGGAAAACCATAAATATGCTCTGAAGTGGGATAGAATTCAAAATTCTGCTCTTGTAGAACACAGAAGGGACACAGGACACAATAAATTCAATTTAGAAAACCCAAGAACACTGGATTATGAAAAAAATTATTACAAAAGACAGTTCAAAGAAGCCTTTTTTTTATCCAAAAAACATGTGCTTCAATTAATAGAATGGAAGAAAGGGGAAATATAAATGATATTTACAGATATGCCTTTAATTATATATATTTTTAAAATCCACTTTTAATTCTAAGATGAATATTACAAGTTGACTTAAAATACTATTTTCCTTATCTGTTATCTTGTTTAAACACTTGATAACAGTACTATATAAGAACTTGCTGTAATATTTTTTCTCATTTATTCTTTTGTTTGATGATGGTGACAATGTTGCCGAAACGTCACACACTAATAAATTATTTGGATTAGGTCTTATTTTATTTTATTAAATACAAAAGAAATCAAGAGTGCATGGCTGTTTTACATTTGATAATGACTTGAAAATTCTCTCTGTTTGAGAAAGCACAACCTTTCTATTATTAACCTGATCTCTTTTTTCTCTACTTTTGACCTCTTTTTAAGGTTGAATTTTAGTGGTTGATTAAAAAGTTATATGGTATACAGATATATTTTTTATATAATTTGATCCTTTGTGGCAGTTTATACTAGCATATTCTAATAAAATCCTACATATTTTAAAAATTAAAAAATATTTATTTCAAATATCATATAGAAGCTGAACTTGATTACATTGATCTAATTCCAGGTTGGTGTAATATCTGGATTCCCAAAGGGCAGTACGAGTTAAGTAGTTCTTTTGAATTTTTGCTTCATGTGTGGAGGAAACCAGTATTTCATCTAAAGATATTTGATTGCATTTCAGAGACAGTATCTGCAGATCTCCAATTTTATATGTTAATGATTCTGCCCTACACATTTCTTATCCTCTACCAGAAGTTTCCTTTGAAATCTAAATATTTAAATAAACTATCAATTTTTTAATTAAAAAAAAGTGTCAAGCATTTTTCAGTCCATAGGAAAGTATTCTTATCTTCTCAGAGCTAATTTTCCAGGACTATTTTTGATAATATTGTATGGATTTCTTTCAAAAGTGCCTGCAAATTCCATTCCCTCGCTTCCCCCTTTACCACCCTTCACTAATACTGCAAACTATCCAGGTGTAAGACAAGATGACCAAACATATTGGATCTTCTCCTGTCAATCACCTCTAAAAGGCCATATCCATCCTTGATCAACTTTAGGACATCTATATCACTTATTCTCTCAGTCCATGGTATCCTATTTATTTTGTGTAAGCACCACATCTCAAAAGCTTTACCTTTTTAGCCTTTCTAAGTGTCCAACCTCAGAGATATAATGAAGCTTTTGATAAAGTGCTTTTTGGTTTTAAGCAATTTGGGGTTAGACTATTTTTCCATGTGGTATTCTAATTTCCTTGCTTTATTTTTGCTCTTATATCTCAAATTTTGCCATCTGAAGTAATTACGATGTACTAATGCTCATGAATGATGTACTGAGGATAGTTTTTCTTCAGTTCCTTCTTCGAGAGTGTAGTGGTTCTCCAGGAATCTGGTGCTTTCCTCTTTTTCAATTCTTCAATAGATTTTCTTTTCTATGTTTATTATAGTTAGGCCTAGACACCCTCTCTGTGATCAGATCATTATATTTCTAGTTACTGTTTAACTAGTCTGTCTCCTTAATGATTCATCAATAAACGTGAATAAGTGTTTGCAATTCCTTCCTTATCAATTTATATATTATCATATATATGCTCAAAATGAATTTCTTAAGCACCAACAAAAATTACATTAAAAAATTAACAAATATGAAGTATATTTCTGAGAAAAAAATGCAGGTGACTAATAATCCAGCTTAGGCCGGCACTGATGTCTAGTTTAGAACGTATAAGACTCCCCTGTTTCAGAGCTGAGAAGATTAGGGGTCAGGTGAATGTGTTTACATTGATTAGAATATACATGTTCATCAAGAGTGGAGCTTTTTTCGCATGAATATTTCGAAGTTTGAGTCAGGTCTTTAGATATTCTTTGGTTAGGACCTTAAAGAGTACTTTCTCTAATTGATGTCTAGGACTTCGATACCTGACTGGAAATAATTTTGACTTTAAAAAATATTCTAGAAAGTTTATTAAATGTACTAAAAACATTATTGCAGCAGGGTACTGGATATGAATCGTAATTAAAAATTGGGTTAACTGTACTCTATCACCACATATTCTTATTTTACCCGATTTCTTCATTAAAGGTACTATTGGTGTGGCATATCTTGAATGTTAAATAGGCTTCAACGTGCCAACATCCACCAATCTCTAATTGATCTTCGACAGCCTTCTTAATTGCATAGGGCACTGGTCGTGCCTTCAAGAACACAGGTTTCACATCTAGTTGCATGGGAGGTCCCTTAAAGTCACTCATTTCTTCATCAAAGATATATGCAAAATTTTAACATATTGTCTCAACATCAGATATGCTTTGCTCGAGCTCCACTTTGATACCTAGTTCATCAAACCAGTTCTTTACAATGAGATTTTGCTCTACACCTGTATGGCCAATTCTCATTGAAATTTAATCAAAGATTTGTCTTCAAAATGAATTTTTAAAAGAGCTATCTGTGTTGAGGTGTGAAGAAAACAAAAGACATGCTCTTGATTTGAAATGAATTTTTATTTTCCAATATTTAGAAGTAAAAAATAACAATTGATAATATTTCTGAAGGATAGTACAAGTCATCAGCAATGTTCAGTTTCCTGAAAAGAATTTTTTTTTTTTTCAGTTTTAATATGAATTGCCACATTTTCCTTTTATTATTATATAGTAAATAATAATTTGCAACAAAGTCAATTAATGGGTGATTATTGAATATAAACTGAATCAAAATAAACCAAATTTTTAAATTAGAAAAAAAGCAAATAACAAAGAAACAAAAAGTCAAATTTTAAAATAATGGTATGTTACTCTGCTACTGACAGCAGAGGTATTCATAGCCTGGCTTAACACAAGGGGATGCTGGAATGTAAAAGATATCTACAATCTCATAATTTACTATGTACATATTTACTATGTAACTTAAGGTGAGAGTAGATGAAGTGTTATGCAAAAGACTGGATTGGTTTTAGATTTTACTACTGACTGAGACTGGTAAATATAGAAAAATAACTTTTAACACTCAAAGGAAATCAATGGTGAAATGAAGAATGAGAATTCGTGAAAAAAAAATTATACAATAAGAACATTAACTTTATTTACATATTGTTTATTTGATTAATTTGTGTACAAATGTTAACTACTTTTATTGTGTTATCACTTACATTTTTATGATTTTATGTACAGTTCAAAGAGAATTCATAAGGTGTAGTAGTACATGTGTGCAGAATCAATTTTTAGAGATTTTCAGAAAAGAGAGATTTCATAATCAGCAATAATACAAGATATTTAATAAAATTAAAAAGGTGATTTAATGGTCAGTTCTGATAATAAATCTCAATGGCCTTCTTAAAATTTACTGTAATCATTTAAATTATTGTTAAAACACTTCAAATAATTGGCACTTAGAAGATTGAGGGACATGTCTTAGAATGGTAGCAAATCTGATATTTCTGTTTGTGTGAATTTGAATATAGTATTGATAACAGTTTCTTTAATAAGTATTATTTTATTCCAGGCTGAACATTTAGGAAGAGTTACAAAATTCAAGGGTGGATGAGATTATGTGTTAGCCTTGGTGAATTGGTGCAGCTTTTAATATTTCGCATCAATGATTGTCCTTGTAATGTTAAGGACAACAAATGGGAAATAAAAGAAAGGCAATGTATTGTATTTTATAGTTTTTAAAGGGTAATATTTGAATAGTATTGTTTGAATGAGGTATGGATAAATTCTAGATCAAATAATAAGTTAACAAGAATTATATAATATTTAAAAAATTAAGTGACTCATCTTTTACAAATTGGTTACCAAAACTTCATGCATATTTTAAAATTTTGTATGTGCTCTTGTTTCTTTGTTTCTAATTTTTAACCCAAATTATTATTTACTTTTAAGTGTATATATTAAAATATGTATAGTAAAAATCTACTTCTAGGTTTTGTATAAATTTATTATATTAAGAGTATAAATAAGTATGTGCAGGTTTTGTTTCAAATTTGAAGCTTTATTGTGAATTTTTTTTTAGAAATTCAATGTTCAAAGTATTGTCCTTCGCTAGCCATTAATTTTCCCATCTTTGTGGCAATTAGCAGTCCCATTGTGAAAAAAGGCCAGCTCTTTGGCCACTTTCCACTCATCAAATTATTTTTGACTTCATCGTAATTGAAGAGGTGCTGGTCACAACCCAAGCCAGGCCAAGTTGTATTAATCGGAAGAGATAAAATTTGGAAAGAGTTATGTCTGGGCTATACGGCGGGTAGGGTAAGACGTTCCATCTTAGCATTTCAAAATACATTTTAACATGTGCTGCAGCATGTGGCAGAGCATTATGATGTTGCAAAATAACTTTGTCTATTGGCGTATTGCAGCCGTTTTTCCCGCAATGCTCGGCTCAAACACATCAATTGTCTTCGGTATACCCCCCCTGTGATCCTTTTATTCAGTTGTAAGAGCTCATACCACTCCTAGCTGGTCTCACCAAATACACGGCATAATCTTCTCCCCATGAATATTTGGAATGGCTGGCAATGATGAGGCATGGCCAGGGTATCCATACATTTCCTGACATTTTGGAATTATCGTAATGAACCTACTTTTCATCACCAGCTACAATTCAATACAAAAACCTCTTTCTTTTTTAAAAATTGTTTTCATGTGGAAAAACTGTGTTCGACAGGTCTTGGGTTTAGTTCATATGGCACCCAAGTTAATTTCCATTTATTTTAAGCTATGAAAAATAGCTGGTTGTGTGACTCCAAGTTTTTTCGCAAGTTTTTTTTTTTTGTGTGTTTGTGTTGGAACTTCATTGAGCCTCCTCCAATTCTTCATCCTCAAACTTTGGTGGCATTCCGGGTTTTTCTTTGTCTTCCAAATCGAAATTACCACTTTTAAACCGTGCAAACAACTTTACAAGTTCGTTCAGCCAGAGCATGGTCACCATATACTTCCTCTAAAAAAGGTGACTTTCAGCAGCTTTTATCTTTATACTGAAGAAATGAAATGAAACCCCGCAAAAACCCACTATTTGGTACCAAAAGTTGACATTTTAGGAGCAAACAGAAACTAGGCTGTTTACACTCCAGAGAAATGGAGGTTACTGAAAAAGGTAGCCTCATGATGATGCTTCAAAATAATGATGTTGCCAGATGAAACAATGGAATAATAAAATAATAGCAACATCCATATCATACTGCACGAACGTATTTATACTCCCAAAAAATTTTGCTTAAATTTTATTTGTTGAATTACAATATTTAAATATATAAATTATTACATGGCTATATTTGACAGTTTGAATATCTAAATCATGTAGTATTATTTATTTACTATGCTCAAATTTAAAACTTTTTACCTACATGTAAAGAGATATGGATTATTTTAAGTTGTTCACTATTAAGGACTCTGTTCGCAATATTCATTTTTCAAAGGTATATTGAAACTATATATTTGAACATATGAAATTTAAGTAGGGCCTTAGTTGTAGATTTATAGTCAAAATGTTCACATTTAAAAGGTTTTTCTCCTGTATGCGTGTGCATATGATCAATAAGTTTATATTTGTATATTGTTTTAAGGTCACAATATTCACATTTAATGGGGTTTTTCTCCAGTATGTGTAAGCAAATGTTGTTTAAGTCTATATTTGACTATTGTCTTATAGTCACAATGTTCACATTTAAAAGGCTTTTCACCTGTATGTGTGAATAAATGTGTATCAAGGTTAGATTTGAATACTGTCCTATAGTCACAATGTTCACATTTAAAAGGCTTTTCACCTGTATGTGTGAATGTATGAGTTTTAATATTTCTTTTAATATCAGATCTATAGTCGCAGTATTCACATTTCAAAGGTTTTTCACCTATATGTTTGTATGTATGAGTTTTAAGTAGTTCCTTATTATTAAATCTATCGTCACAATATTTACATTTAAAAGGCTTTTCACCTGTATGTGTGAATAAATGTCTATCAAGGTGATTTTTTTCTACTGTCCTATAATCACAATATTCACATTTAAAGGGTTTTTCTCCAGTGTGTGTCTTCATATGTCTTTTAAGATTACTATTATCAGTTGTCTTATAGTCACAAAACCCACATTTGTAAGGTTTTTCTCCAGTATGTGTGAATAAATGTTGATTAAGGTTAGATTTGAATACTGTCTTATAGTCACAATATTCACATTTGAAAGGCCATTCACCTGTATGTTTGAATGTATGATTTTTAAGTGAATCCTTATTAGCAGACGTATAGTCACAATGTTCACATTTGAAAGGTTTTTCTCCAGTATGTGTGAATAAATGTTGATTAAGTATAGATTTGGCTATTGTCTTATAGTCACAATATTCACATTTAAAAGGCCATTCACCTGTATGAGTAAGCAAATGTTTATTAAGTTTATATTTAGATGGTGTTGTATGGTCACAATGTTCACATTTGAAAGTTTTTATCTTAGTGTGTGTCAGCAAATGCATGGGAAGATTATTTTTTCTAATATTTTTAATTTGTTTTTTGTTTTTTTTGCTCTTGTTTTTCACAAGTGTATGTTCTTGACCATTTATTTTTTGATTATCAGCAATATTCTCAACTTCCAAAAGAAACCTTTCCTTGTCATCACAATATTTACTTGCTAAGGTGTTTTCATCTATATTAGATTTAACACTTTTTGGCACATTAGAATCATAATCAAAATGTTTTTTGATATTGATAACACTGGTTTCATTTCCTGATGGGCTATGTTCTTGTTGACTTGTTTTGGAATTTTCACTAATATTTTGGGAAAAAGTAGACATTTTAAAAAAATTATATCAATGCTATCTTGATAAACAAGATTTGTCTAGTTGTGAAAAACTCTGATCAAGATAGATTATGGAAGTTTTTTTTCTTAGGTCCCAAGTCCAAATATATGTTGAAATGGAAGGTCATATATTGGGGATGATGTGGCCCATTTTGCACTGAAAAAAAAGCAATTTAACCATTTATTTTTGTATAAAAATATGTCACAAATAATTTTTCAAACATGAAACATTATCAATCTATATATTATTAAATGGGTGTACAACAATGTCATGTGATGATAGGTTAATGCTTTTATGAGAAAAGTACACAGTCCAGAATTTAAATCACAAGAATGTGACCTTGAATGATATTATTGCTCTAGCTGTGCTTACAATGGCATTAGATTTTTATATAATCAAATTAATATTGCACAATTTGGATTATAGAATATAAACACAAGGTAATAGGACCAAATCCAATTAAATAGTGTAATGTTTCGGTAATGAGGCTGTTACTGAAACGTCAGACCTTATTTATTTAATTGGATTTGATTATTTAACCTTGTGTGTATATATGTGATATACACCAACAACCCCATATTGGTGTATAAAACAACAAGATTGCCGTGTTGCATAATAAACACCCCTGTAAATAATTATACGCATGATTGACATATGTCATTATATCACAATATGTAATATACTCTGTATAAACTGAGAATAATAAAATGAAACTCTGTAATAGATTAAGAGTTGAGCTATAGCAAAGATTGGAGAATAAGAAATCCAACAATGTAAGAATTTTTTGTGTGACAATCCCAAGTCTTCCATTCTCGCTCGACCACGTCTGCCTGAACTCTGTGAGAACTGTTAAAGGTCTTCCAAAGTGCAGAGAGGAACTGAAAAACTCCCCACCAGTATATATTCAAATTTCAACACCCCAATGGATCAGAGCTTTTGGTTGAATTAGTCTCTCACTCTGTTAATATAAAATCGATTCAATTATTAGCTTATCAACATGGTAAATTGTTTAGGATTATCTGAATCATTAAAATAAAATTTTAAGAAAAATAGTATAAAATAATAATAGTAATAATGAGAAGGCACAATTTGGATTATAGATTATAAACACAAGGTGAAAAGTCTAAATCCAAATAAATAAATAGTGTGTGACGTTTCGGTAACAGCGTTGTTAATGAAAGGTCACACACTTTTTATTTATTTGAATTGGTCTTTTTACCTTGTGTTTAAAAATAGTATTAATCGTTAATCCTTTTTTAAAATTTCATTTACACTAAAACTTCTCTAATAAAACACCCTCTAAGAGAGATTTTTCAATTCAATTAAGGATATTATTGTTTATTAGTCATTAACACGTGGAACCTTAGGGAAATGGATCCATGCCCAAGTAATATAAGCCCAAAGGACGTTAATCCACATCCTAAAACTTCAAAATTCAATATAAAATCATGTCCTTCAGACATACACTTCCGCTCAAGGTCACACTAGGGGGAGGTTGAAATGAGCCCCCGTTGGAAAATATTTACATATCACCTCTCTATTCACATTTCCTCTTATTGACACTAGGTTTCTGGAATGTAATTATCAATTTATTGACTTTTTTGCGCTACCTACCAAAATATATCCTGATCAACTTAGTACCTCAGGAATTACTTCAATTACAAAACCTGAAGTTTGGTGATAAATATTTTTAAGATTCTGAATCAGAATTGAATGAGTCTTGAAAATATTTGTCACCAAACTTCTGGTTCTGTAATTGAATTCCTGAGGTACTAGGTTGATCGGATATATTTAGGTAGGGAGCGCAAAAAAAGCCAATAAATTGATAATTACATTCGAGGAACCTAGTGTCGAAAAGAGGAAACCTGAGTAGAGAGGTGATATTATGTAAATATTTCCCAATGGGGGCCCTTTTCAAACTTCCCCCAGTGTGACCTTGAGTAGAAGTGTATGCCCGAAGGACATGAATCCCGTCATAATATTATATTTTGAAAATTTAGGATGTGGATTGAATGGATCAGAATTGAATGAATTTGGTTTTGATGCTGGTTTGGTTTTGGACGAATATAACTCAGATACCATTGCAATTCATTTCGAAGATGTTGATCCTTCCTAAAAACTCATTTCTAAAAATGAAGGATGGACAGAGGTCAGTTACCATTTTTCTAGGCCTTCTTTTTTATCTCCAGACCTAGCTCTGACTTCTAATCCCTGCAAAATCATTGAACACATGATTCTCAAAAGGGTAAATTTTTATCTTAACCTCAAAAACCTATTAAACAGAGCTTTTTAATATTATCAAACAACAGAGGACTCAATCTTTGTTTCAAAAAATCCAGGACAGCTTTCCCGGATGAAAAAGGAGGAGGGGGAGTAGTAACAAGCTCACTAAAAAACCTGGGTTCAGCTTGCCCTGCTGATAGTACCCTGCAAGGGCTCCTAATCCAGGGATATAGGATGAGGAGTGTTTGTACCCCATGTTAGGAGCGGCTGCACATGGCCTCTGTTCCTCATGTCAGAGGCTGCCATTTCTTTTGGAGCTAAGTCGTCTTGTCACTGAGTAGTGCTCCCAGTCTTAATGACAAAGGCAGACGCATTCTACTTCACCCAGATATGATGGTTGTCAAACAGACACCATCAAGGGTCACAACTTGATACCCTAATTTGATTGAATGGAGATAAGAAAGAAGATGAAGAGGACAGCTTTCATTATAAACCTACGCAATCAACTATAGCAGTTTTTATCAACCTTTCCGAAGCATTGACAGTGGTTGGAAGAAAAAAAACTAATTCTCAAACTCTATAAACATGGAATAGAGGAAGGCATGCTGAGTTGGAACAGCAACTTTCTATCCAAATGCACCATACAGGTTAATTTCAACAATAATATATCAAAAACTACTCGTATTTATCGCGGTCTACCCCAAGGCTCGATCTTAAGCCCTATTCGCTTCAACATCTACCTAAATTATATACACATCATCAAAATACCAGCTAAAAATTGCTCTTTATGCAGATAATGCAATCATTTGGTTCTCAAAAACAACCTTTCCGATTCAAAACAGTCTCTGAACTAGGCTATAAAATACAGTAAAACCCCTCTATAGTGAACCCCAATGGGACAGAGCTTTTGGTTCACTATAGCCAAGGTTCACTATAGCCACGGTTTGGCTATTTTTTTTTACTTTTCAAAAATTTTAGACCGTATAATTAAAAAACAGCCATACACACAAGAAGAGGCTGCCTCTTAATAGTGGTCACTTTATTTTAATTCCCTTAATTGACTAATTTCCTTATATTAATACTGAATAATAATAGAAATCATTAGATAATAGGTTCTTATTATGATTAACATACATGTACCTCTATGTCTAAGTTAAAAATCAAGACAAATCCTGGGCAAAGTTTTATTAAATATATATTCAAAGATATGAAATGATTTTAAAACATCATTATCACATTATATAATACAATTTTTACTTGAAAAAATGGCTCTAATACCTTGTTGTTTCAAAGCATTCTTCCAAGCATTGCACCATTCAAATAAAGTTAGTGTTTTTCTTCCATTTCATGTTTCCCCATATTCTTCTAGGTCTAGATTTCGTTTTTTTTTTTAACCTGCCATGCAAAACATTGCTGACTTTAAAATCACCATAGTTAATGGCATAAAAATAATTTTTGTTTCATCACGGGACCGTTTATTTGGACTTTTTTTTTTTTTAGCCCTAAAACGTACGATCGCGATCGCGGCAAAAGTTGAAGTTGATTCCTATTTGTAACAATTTTTAATAACTTTATATTTTATCTTTTATAATAGAAAAGTTATATTCTCTTATTTTAATATGTTCTTAACATTTTGCCTATGTTGTTTCACTTTGAAAAGTTCTGAAAATGGCCTTTTTTTTTTAATGAAATAATGCTTTTGTTTTTAAAATGCCTTTGTTTTCTTCATTTTGGAAGCCATTTGCATTTTTTATATTTCAAATTTAATGGATGCAAAGATATTCTAATTAATAAAAAGTATAATGTGTAAAAATTTATACAACATACAGCAAAAATAAAGTGCAAAAATCAAACAAACAATGCCGCTAAATTTATTGTTTTGAAATCGTGATCCGCGAGCTTTAAACATGCTCAAAATTTTGTTTTTTAATTTTTTTTTTTAATTACAATTCTAAGTTCGTTATAAGCATAGTATTTTTAATAGATTTTATCAATTTGGGACCCGAAATAGGTTCGTTATAGGGGTAGTTCGTTATTCTAAAAATCGCAAAGTTCGTTATAACGATGGTATTTTCAATGGAATGGAATTGGGAATCGGCGTGGGTTCGTTATAAGGGAAGGTTCGTTATATCCAGGGTTCGTTATAGCGGGGTTTTACTGTATCTGCAAAAGGTAACCTCGAAACTGAAAATACATATTAACATCAGCAAATCTGAAATTGGCCTCTTCACCAATAACAATTATTTTCACGACTGGACCCCAAAAATATTTTTTAATAACTAAATAATCAAATAGTAATATTCTCTAAGATTTCTTGGTGTCACACTTGACCCCACTCTCACCTTTAAAAACATATTGCACCATGATACACAAAGCTAAAAATAGACTCAGAATTCTGAAAAAAAAAACAGGCTTATGAACTAGAGTACGAATGCCAATATCTTGTGCACAACATACCTTGCACTGGTAAGACCTATTTTGGAACATGTTGCCCAAGCCTGGATCAATGCAAGTAAAAGCAACCTATCCAGAGTAGACAGAATCCAAGCAATCTCAGCTAAAATCATCCAGCTGGCTTCGAGGATCTTGCCCAAATCACATTGCCGAACTCAAATCTAACCTTCTTCCTCTGCACCTTCGAAGAAAAATCTTTTTCTTTTAAAATTCCCTATTTAAAAAGATTAATACTACCAAAGAACACCTTATAGAAAATTTTATTGGAAATTGGGACCCCTATCAAAAAATCATATGCCACATTCTTCTCAACATGGCTCACAATTCTCATCTTTTAGATATCCAAATTAATTTCAAACACAACGCTTTCTACTTTCCAAACAGAACTCGCAATAAACTCATCTGTATCACTTATCCCTGCCATTCCTCATAAACATGAAACTCAGCCAGAATTACTTGAAGCTCTTGGCCTCCAAATCATTGAAAAAAAATAGCTACCTCTTTGACAGCAATTTACACTTATAGGAGTCAAATTGAAACTGAACTGTCTGGTAGTGGAGTTGTTCTTTACAAATATAAAATCCTTTTTTAAAAATCTTCCTTTCTCAACCTAGACACCTTTCAGTCTACAAATCAGAACTACAATAGGAATTAATGTCAAAAACTTCAACATCAATCATTCTCCAGTCAAGAAGCTTTTCTCAAGAGCATCGCCAAATCTGTAAACCGACTCACACCTAACAGCTGTCATTGTGCAATGGCTTCCAGCTCATGTTGGAATTCTTAGAAATGAGCTAGCAGACTCTGACAATGTCTAGTGCTCTTGACCACCCTGAGGCCAAAAAATCTACCACAAAACTAGTTTAAAAAGACCATCTTTATACCATCAAGACCCAATGCCTGCAAGAATAGAAATCTAGTGCTGCACATGACTGGTATAAAGCAGGAGGGTCAAGCACCAATTCTGTACTTCCAAGGGAACAAGTCTTTGATTCAAGACTTAAATTTGGTCATCTATGAACAATGACTTCCCAGAATGGTTGCAAGGTTTTTCCACCTTGTACTAAGTGTTATTCTCAACCTGCAACCCCAAAACACATTATTGACTCATCCATTGATGAGCTCTAACTCAACCCCCGTAATACACCATCGAAAGTCTCAAGTTCTACAGACTTGATATCCTAATATGATTGAGTGGAGATAAGAAAGAAGATTTTGTGTCAATATATGGAAAGTAACCAGGTTCTGTGAACTGCAGCCTATGGCATTGTTTTATATTTAAAGGCTTTGTTCAATAAAATAATTTAAATTATTTTGGGAAATTGGTTTTGAAAAATAATAGGAACAATATTTTCATCTGGCACAAATCTCACATTTACTATATCTAAAAATTGTCAACAAATTATTTGAACAAGTAACAATATCACCTTAGAAAGAATACTTTTGATTGACAGTTTATCATGGTATATGCATATGATGTATTGAAATTTTATAATAAAAAAGGTTAATTTTCAAAATTATTTTCAACTTCAATATATTAAAAACAAGTTGGGCCAAGTAAAATAATTCAGAAAGGTTTGGGAATATTTTTGATGAGAACCATTGTAAAAAAAATTATTATTTAAATGATTTTTTTTTTTTGGTAATAATAATTCTCACAACTACTAATACAACTAATACAACTAATACAAATTTATAATCTTTAACAGTTAATTAAACTTTGATTAAATAACTGATTAAAAGATTTTTTCACAAGATTTTTAAAGTGTTAAAGTATATAGTTCATTTTTGTTTAATCTCCAATTTCTGGGGAGGAAAATGGAAGTTAAATAAAGTTGAATTTACACAATTAATAGCTTTATTAAACTATTATAATTTGCCTTTTTAAAGGAATATTAAAAGATGAATAAGTGTTAAATCAGTTATTTTGATATAACTAGCTGTAAAGATTATGAAATTTAGCTTTCTTCCCTTAACTATCTTTCCTTTCTTCTTTAATTTTCTTGTTGTTCAAAAAAATTCTGAATAAATGGTCTAAATTTGAAATGTGGGGGGACATTCCCCTCCCGCGACATGTGTTAGCCAGAAATAGATATTCACAATGGAGGACTCCACGGCAGAGGTAGGTTTACAGTTTGAATTTGTTAACACTTGTATCTGTTATATATGTTCATTTAAATATTTCACTGAAACAACTTAATATTAACACATAAAATCCGGTTTAAAAGAGATCTATGACATAATAAAGAAGGGGTTGAAATGTCGCTGGAATTTTATCTGATGATCCCCGTTCCAGCAGATCTCTTTTTCCAATTTATTTCAATTTAAAGTTTTTTGTGTATGTCTGGTCTACCATTAGGGTTTCAAAACATAATATCCAAACTTATAACAAATGTTAATTCATACTATAGATATATTACTAAATACAACTATTTATAATCATATTATAAAATAAAAAAACCTTTAAAAATCTTTTAATAAAAAAAAAAAAAAAAAGGATAAAATATAAAATCATAAAAAAAATATATATATATATACTAACAATCTTATCTACCTTCTTTATAAAACTCTTTTTTTTTTTTTTTCCTTATTATTAGTTTGATTAAAAGTGCATGGTTCTGTCTTTCTCTCTTTTTTCTAACTATTATATATATTATCTCTTCGATTATTCTATATATAGGATTAGAGTATGTCTGAATGACGTGTAAAAGCCGATGTAATAGACGTTACTTTGTTAATTTTTTTTATTGTTATTAATTATAAATATATAATTAACTTGAGGATGTAATAGAAGTAAAGGATTTTTTTTTTTTTTCTCTCTCTATCTACAAATTAATAACATTTTACAAATTTTATAATTTGTATTTAAATGATCATAATAGTGAAGATAATCTTAATACAAAACTGGACTATAAAATTAAATAACTATTTATTATTATAATTAATTTAGATTTAGCTTGCTAATCTAATCAAATCTAACTGATATAAGTTATCATTATTATCAGTTTGCTCCTTAAGTTTTTAAAATTAGAATCACTGTTATAATTTTGTTATATAGTTTCTACACTATATATATATATATATATATATTAGATAATAAAAGACATATATTGGATTTTAAAAATAAATATTTTTTTAAATCCAATATATGCCTTTTATTATCTAATGAATTAAGTATGGATTGCTCTATTTTCAAAACCAAATATATATATATATATATTTAGTTTTGCATTTTTAAAATAACTTAAACTTTAATAGCAATTTAACATGTTGGTTTCAAAGCTTAAAATATGCTATCTTATATATATTACATATATAAGATAGCATATTTTAAGCTATAAATGTTTTTTTACTTGATTAAATTTTAAAAAAATTACTTGCAATAAAACAACAACAAAAATAATAATAAGGCGAAATATAACCAGATATTCCTAGTTTAAAAATATTAATATTTTGAAACTATCGAAAATGGTTGTGGGCGAAGTATCAATAAGTTTATTCAACTTGTACTGGCTTATTTTAGGGTTGTCATATGGGGTATATATGGGGTAGCATTAAGAAAATAGCATGTAAGAACTTACTTTTAATAATTGTTATAAATAACTACATTTTCATACTCATTAGAAAATTTGATATCAATTAAATAATTTAATAATTAAATTAAAAAAATGTATATGTTTAAAATCGAACTTGAAAAAAAAAAAAATTACGGTGAAAAAAAATCTGACAAACAATCGAAAGGCAGAGTTGCACAGTAATATTATGTAAAAGGAAAAATCAATTAACGATTTTTGTTAATATTTTATATATAGTGTTTTTAGGAACTTATGAAACTTTTTTTTTTTTACTCTACATATAACTCTCAATACTTCAAAATAAAATTAGTAAAATTTTAAATTTAGTAAAATAAAAAAAAATCGAAAGATTTAAGAAATAACTAAATAGTAGAATTGGAATATATATTGTCACGTGGAAATTTGGTAAAGATAAACATGAAAATTATACTGCAATTTATTATTATCAAGCCAATTAAAGCATTCGCATTAAAGAACAGAGAGGCCATGTGTCAAATTTAAAATAATAAAATATTCTAAATAATTTTTGTTGATTAAATGAAAATATTCTGTGATATTTCTCCTTCACTATAAGAGTTGAATGCCCTCAACTTTCAATTTTTGACTCTACTGAGACGATCTTGGACATTCTAGAGTTTCCTCTGCATATTGAGAGTGGTCGCTTCTTCAGCTGTGGAATACTCGTTGCTTCACTTCTGTTGCCCTACCCTGCTGGCAGCCCAAAGCTCCTCTGAAAACCATTACTCACGTGGATTTCCTCTCCTTTTGGCAGTATCTCTCGACCTAACCACTGGTTGGGTGGGGGGGGGGACACAAGAGACTCACCAGAAGATTAGCTATTGTGATGTTGTTGAGTAAGTCACAACAGAAACCTGAACAAGACTTCTAACACTGACCATCTATTGTAAACTTTCATTTACATTACACTAGAATTTTAATAACAATTAACAGATATTTACAGAATTTCAAATACCACAGCCAGTATAAAGAGGTATTTACAATTATAAGCCCTAGGAAACAGGGCCACAGCAGTAGGCCATCCTCATGATAGTCCTAGGCGGAGGTTTTTTACTGTTCTTAGGTTAATACTCACAACTTTCCCTACCCTTTAAACAGGATCGTCCCGAGGTGGTCAATCCAGTCCTGTCAACCGCTTTTCACGCCAGAATCACTTTTCTCGCTGGCACCGCTCGCCAGTCAATTCAAATGCACTATCTTCACCTTTGATTGAAACTGCGCTGTACACTATACAACAATTTATTGATCCTCCCGATGATCTTGTAGGGCCCTTCCATATTGGCATCAACTTTGGGGTAGGTCCATTATTTATTCTGGGATTAAATAGCCATACCAAATCGTTTTCTCTAAACCCCTCGTGGTTCGCCCTTATGTTATGTCTTATGTGATGTCCCAAATGGTGCTATTGTCTCATCGTTCCTCTGGACCAAGGTTTTGGTCCTTTGTTTGCGGTACATTTGGAGCATTCTCTATGCCACATCTTCACATTTTCATGGCAATACACCCAATAGAACCTCCCTCTAACTCCCAACAGAGTTTTGGTTATATCAAAATGTCCCCTGAGACTCCATCTGTTGCGTTCCCAGTTTGGATAGATGAAAAGGGAGGATACACGATGTGACTTATTAAAGTTTCCTTACTTAAGTATATATATATATAGCAATTTAGGCCAACAACCCCATGTATATAACCCGCAGCAAGACCTTAATGTTGTATAATAGAAGCACAGCTGTCAATGATGCACTATCGACATATGTCTTTACATCATCACATGTAATGCAATTTGTGCAAACAGGATAAATAAAGAAAAAAAAGGGGGGGGAAACTCTGTAATTGATTAAGAGTTTGAGTTAAAGCAGGGATCGAGCATATAATATTGTCAGAACAAAGGTCTAGAGATGGAAACAACCACGACACTAGTATACAATTTCATCAGACAACCCATGAAATCGTTATTAGATTGGGCAATCTATAAAAGACTCCTTCTGGAGGTTTAGCAACCCACTGAAGACGCTGGGAGCTATTTCATAGAGGAAAATTATAGCATCAGATCTCTATAATTTCTACAGATCAACTGTAAATAGATTCATATTAAGGCATTTTTATAGCCCAAATAACACAAACAATAGTCAAACATACAAATCTGTTTGCATCATGCCGTACCCTCCTAACAGCGTAACAATAGCCCGAGGAATCAGAAAATATGGTATTGAAGAGGTGGGATATATCTGACGTTATGTCTGATATCCATGAGCCTCTTTCTTTCTC
Organism: Cordylochernes scorpioides; assembly: GCA_030710605.1. Taxonomy (NCBI): domain Eukaryota; kingdom Metazoa; phylum Arthropoda; class Arachnida; order Pseudoscorpiones; family Chernetidae; genus Cordylochernes; species Cordylochernes scorpioides. The sequence goes on along the minus strand of CP092865.1, from coordinate 100,096,823 downwards.
AGGGAGTTCACAAAAATAACACATCCTGCTATAAAAAGATATATAGTTTGAATGTATCCTGCACGCACTGGGGTTAAAAAAGGAAAGACATAAACTCTGGTTAAATTTACATTATATATTTATTTATCTCTTTTGACCAAAAGAAAACACAAAGATAAGAAAAAAATAAATTAATATGCAATGACGATTGAGTGGGAAAGTTTACATATATATATATCTGTTAAAAAAAATCATTATAAAAAGAAAATACTTAACTTTAGTGCTTCTTTTGTTGGAAGGCTGGAAACCCCTCCCCAATAATTCTTAGAATTACATTTTATGAGCTTCCCCTCTACTATCTTATCTATTACTGACCAGCCCCCCCTCCAAAAAACTTGCTTGCCACTGACTTTTGTCCTCCCAGGGTGACCAAACAAAAATTAAAAAAATAAATCTTTATCTTGATAAAAAAATAAAATTATAATAAAAAATTATCTTTCGAAATATTAATTTAAAAATATTAATTAAAAATAGAAAGCCCAAAAAATAACTGCTTATTTAAAATAAAAGGAAAATTTATTATAGTACTATATGTTATAAAAAAAAGGAATAAAAAAGGAGGTGAAGAGATGGGCTGGTTTTTAACAGAGAAGAATTCTCGAAGACCGCTTCATTGTCCACCGGCTTTTCTTTGATTCTGTGGGTGACTTTGTGGAGGCCCCAGAAGTGGCCTCTACAATCCTTCCCCGCCAAGACCACGGGATTTGGGCTTGCGAGGGAGCAGGACTATCTCCGGGGTCAAACGTGGAGGTCATGGATGCTCTGGCTTGCGAGGGAGCAAGGCAAATCTCCGGGGTCAAAAGTGGAGGTCATGGATGCTCTGGCTTGCGAGGGAGCAAGGCAAATCTCCGGGGTCAAACGTGGAGGTCATGGATGCTCTGGCTTGCGAGGGAGCAAGGCAAATCTCCGGGGTCAAAGGTGGAGGTCATGGATGCTCTGGCTTGCGAGGGAGCAATAGCACTGTCTAAAAAATAAAAAAAATATCAAAACAAAGGGCGCCATGCATTCTATTTATTCGCCAGTTGAATGCAAGACTGGCTTTTTTTTTTAATTCCACTCTGTGACACGGATAGTATTGTGATAGGTATATCCGGAGTCTTAGGGTGCCTGGAACACAAGGGTTATAAACACATATGTACATCTATTTATATGTAAGATTTGACACATTTGTGGGAAGGTGCATGCCTACTAGTTTAAAAATAATAATGCTTAGTGAACAAAAAAAATAATAATAATAAAAGAGCCAATAATGAATTCAAACAAAAATTAAGTAAATAAGAAAGCCAATAATGAATTCAAACAAAATTAGATAAATAAAAGGCCAATAATTTATTCAAACAAGATATTAAGTAAATAAGAAAACCAATAATGAATTAAAACAAAAATTAGGTAGATAAGAAAGCCAATAATGGATTCAAACAAAATTAAATAAATAAAAAAAAACAATAATGAATTCAAAAAAAATAAATAAGGGAGTCAAATGAGTTCAAACCTGAACTATAATGAATTCAAAAAAATAAAAAAAAATAGAATGAAAGACCTATAATGAATCAAAAAAAAAAAACTGGTGACTTCACATCAGACTTGACCCGGTGCCTGTCAGTCAAAATTTATCTCTATCAGTTCCATGCCTTTTTCGTTGAAACATGTCCAATTCTATATGGGTTTGCTACTAACTAATTTAAAACTAACATGATCAAGCTCTAAACTTGTTTAATACCTAATAAAAATAAAATAAATAGTATTTTATCAATGTACTACCATAGTACGTCTGGTAGGAAGTCCTTTATAAAGACTGACTGGGCTGGGTTGGTTCTCCAGGATGAACACTTCATCCAACTCGTCATGAGTAAATACGACATTCAGCACAAAGCCCGAAATGCCAAAGACCTCACGTCCAGCACAAAGCCCATGGCGTGATTAACTGGCCTATTCTGCACTTATTGATACCCTCGCCGAAGAGTCCTCGTGTCAGTCATCTGAAGACACTACGAAACCTCGCGCGTCCCTATTAATAGTATCAGACCCAACAAATGGGTCAGCGCATAGAACCGATCAAGTCCCCGACTTGCAAGACCCATCCTAACTCAGCCTTCTACCACTAACGTTATCCATATGGAAGGAAGCATACCTATAGCGCACACTTCCCCTACTGGGGTTTGAAACCAGATACCACCCAGTTATCAAACCCTACATTGATTTAATTGAATTGTATGTAGCCATCTGGTGCGCCGGTGAAAACCCGCTAAGTCCACCAAAGTTTCACACATATCAAAAAGTTAACAAAAAAAAAAAAACTCATATTCCCGAAGGAAGCCTAACTAAAGGAGCGACTATTTTCTAATTTGAGAATTGCATTGTCCCGAGAGGCTTATATCCCTAACAAATTTGAAATCAAGATAAAATCGATCCTATTAAAATTCCCTAACACTATTCTAAATGTAGTTTGGTCTAACAATATAATAGTTTTTAACCTTCTTACACATTCATTAAGCCAATCCATTCATACACCCTCCCCCCCCTTCATTCACGGCTTGCATACAAACTAAAGTTAAAAATTGCTATAAACGCCAAAATACCTCAATTATCATTGCTAAATTTACCCTAACAATAGCTAGATTCAAGGACATCATGAAATCAAAGAAAATATTTAATAAAAACTTGGGAACTAAATGCCCTTCAATATAAATTAACCTATGCCTCATACAATCTCTTACTAACTATTCATATTCAATGAATGATATCAGTCTCAACTGTAAGCTAACCTAACCTTAAAATAATTGTAAATATCAAAGTCCCTAAATTGTCTTTGCCTCAACACCTAGTACCACTGCAAAGATAATTTAATAGGACAATTTACTAATTAGAGCGACAAAGAATAGGACATTCAACTCATGAAGGCGACAAACCATTGGAGGCGCTTCCTCCACTGATAAGATCCTATTGATTGACCTTATCTCCTCAAACACGCTCCAGTCACAGCAACCACTCTACACTACCAGTGCGACAACTTTATCCTACCTGTTGACTGTAGGCAACACGCAATAGTTCTAGGATATGGAATTAAAGGGCGTCTGTATATACCCAACCGATATCTGTACTAATGTGGAAACCTACACTCTGCTGCACCACTGCTCTAAACTACCTGGCTTCTGATTGTCTATGTCTACTTAATCTCAATTCAAGGGATTATTGAGCGTCATACGATGGCTCCCGTATACTCAACCTTGGACGTCACTAAGAACACAAACAGCTCGCCGTCAAGCATTACTCCGACCTCGGCAGTACATCTTTTCCTGGAGTTGTTGTGTGGCTCTGGAGTAAACTTGATGTCGCCCAGCTATACCTGTACATCTATTTAGCTGCTTGCGCCACCGATCCTACTGTAAAGTATGCACCATACTGAAGTATTAAGTATTAGCTCCTCGATCAAACAATACCTTATTCTATTTAAATCTAATCTTAATACAAAATTACCCTAGACTTGAATATTTGTGCCAAATTGGTTACACCTAATTGCCAAATATTAACAAGACTGATTGTCTATACTATATGCTTTGACATGAGAAAGTTTGAAAATTTTAACATAAAATTTCAAAATTTAAGGTTTCATGAAAAAAAAATTCTACAAAAGAAAAAAAATTCTGCTTGATTTGGTCTCTCAAATCTAATCTTAATAAAAAAATTTACCCTAAACTTGAATATTTGTGCTAAATTGGATACACCTAATTGCCCAATATTAACAAGACTGATTGTCTATACTTACAATATGCATTGAGAGAGAAATTTAAGAATTTTAACATGGAATTTCAAAACTTAAGGTTTCATAAAAAAAAAAAATTCTATAGGAAAAAAAAATTCTGCTTAAATCTGTCCCACCTGAGACATATTAAAGTTTTACGAACTTACGCTTTCTATACATGCACTCTCTTCGCACTACATCACGTCAGTGACTATGGCCACCGCTCACATCACAAAGTCTACACTTTCAAATGCACACTACACTTAAAAAATTCAAATTTTAAAGTTTCATGAAAAAAAAAATTCTATAAAAGAAAATTCTGCTCAATTTTGTTCTCTCCCATTTAATACATACTAAAATTTTATGAACTGACTGTTTCTTAGACAGCTTTCTTAATTTACCTAGAGTGCCTATCTATGGGAAGGGTTTGTTTTACACGCATTTTATTTTACTTATATCAGGGTCTACTATATTGTTCTTTTCTTTAGTCCAGCCTGGACCTCCTTTTAACTAAATAAAATAGATTAGACATCATTATATTAGATTGACCTATTTGTTCTGCTAGGGATTACGTTTGTTCACTACGCGGTAGTTCAAAATTTTACTATCAATTGCAGGCTAATTTCTCTTACGCCTTTGATGGTATCATGTGTATTTTGACTTGACCTGGTTTGATTCAGCACGCTTTCCTTATCGAAGTCTCACTAAATTGCGGAATTGCATGCTAAAATATATATATATCGTTATGGTACTAAAGGTTTATCTCGTTAAGACATGGCTGTCGCAGTGTTTTCTCGTGGTATGACAGAGGTGAACCGAGCCTAGACACATCTGAACAGGTGCGAGCTTGGCATAACTACATCTTGCGTAGGTTAACTTGGCATGTCGATTAATCAATCTTGGAAACTCTGAGCGAAATGGTGCATCAGCCTGCAGGTGGATGTATATAGATTAAATCTATATTTTATAAATGATGCATATATTTCAGATGATTCTCTCCACATCCTACCACAGTGACCCACTCTTCAACTGGTTCATGCCACGTGGTTTTGCGCGCGGTGGCGTCCATCGGGATATTGTGTTTTTTTTTTGTCGTTCTTCACTCACGTCCACCTTCGTAAGTATCTTTAAATCCTATTTAATATACAAATTTGTAGGCAAAATTACATTCTCCAACATCCATAGTTTAAGACTACGCAAGATACCCTCCTAAATCTTCAAGGCCTATTCCCGACCTCCCAGAAATGTGGTCTTTGCTACTGGTTACCAATGCCTAACGTCACATTTCATAAAACTACGAAAGCCGATGTCGAAACGAGTTTTTTATATCTGCTATGATGCTATAAGTTTCTTTTGTTATTGGCTTCTGCTGCCATACAATCTGAAGATAAGGTTTTCTGGAAAGGCTTATCAAAACCAGTCAAGTGCAAACACACACAAGGTGCAATACTCTATCTCTGTTTATCTAAGGTTATCAAAACCAAATATCTGGTAAACTGCTAAGTTCGTATTCCGAAATAGAGTCACTAATTTCCAAAGGACACAGGTTATATATAAAATTAATTTGATCTTTGGCTGGAGCTGAAGAAAAGAAACAACAATTTCACTAAAAATCGCTATTTTCATTTAAAAAAAAGGAAAACCTTCCCCACCAATTCTGTAATATGGGTTATCATATAAAAAAAATCGCTATTGGATTGAATACGATAATAACTAAATAATAAAAATATAAATGCACCTATAAATGGGAGAGATAAAACTATATGCAGTACTATTTTTAATGTTCGTGACACATGCAAAAAAATATAATCAAAGGTGACTGGAGAAAAAAAAAAGGCTAATAATCTATACACAGAAGGTTTTTCTGTCAATAAACGCTATACTGTTGTCACGCATTTCCCTCCACGGGGTTACAAATGAGAATATACAATTCTACAGAATTATAAAACACTATTTTGCGTACTCGCTATTATGCTTGACAATGAAAGAAAATTACAATACCAGTTTAAGATTCCCATGCATAAGAAGATAAAGAAATACTAGACCAGTTTAAGAGATCATCTACACTGTTAAAAATAAAAATTATTCTAGAACATGTCTTATCTAAAACTGTATAATTGGAAAAGCATATTTCTTGCATAAACTAAGGTACTTAAAATATTTAAAATGATGCGAAAAAAAAATTAATCACTATACATAACTTTAATCTAAAATGGCAATAAGACATTTATTTTAAACAAGGATTTGCGCTCCGATAAACTAACCATACTGGAATCCAACAAAGTATCTTGTCATAATGACTTAACAGATGTTTTAAAAATATATTTTGGCATATTATACTATTGGAATATTATATCAAGTCTAAAATAAATAGTTAAATAAGGAAATGGGTGAAATATGTGGTAGGCATAGAGCCAGACCATGGTCTTAAAGGCCGTAGCTTCGCGTAAAATGTACCTTTCCATCAATATTTACTACTATATCTTAAGCCTTTTTTCTCCACGAGGACTTACAAATAAGAATATACCGTCCTACAGGATCATAAAATACTGTTTTGCGCACTCGCTACTATGCTTGTCAATAAAAGAAAAATTGCAATATCAGTTTAAGATTCCCATGCATTAAGTAGATTACAAGACCGGTTTAAGAGATCATTTATGCTATTAAAAATAAAAATTGGAACACGTTTTTATCTAAAACTATAATTGAGCAAACGTCTTGTTTGCATGACCTAAAGTAACTTAAAAATATATAAAAGGAAGTAAATTAAAATAAATGATGAAGAAAATAAATTATTATACATAACTGTAATCTAAATGGTAATAAAACATTTTACACAAGAGAATTGCGTTGCGATGGCTTTTTACCATAAAATTGGCCATACTGGCATCCATAAATAATATCTTGTCTTAAAAATTTGTTTTTAAATATATATGGCATATTATTAGAATATTAAACTAAATTAAAATGAATAGATAAATAAAAGAAATGGAAGAAATATGTGGCAGGCATAGTGCCAAAAAAAAACGTACCTTTCCCACCAAATTCTTGGTCTAGACTGTCTTTGTTAAAAATTTCCTTGTAGACGGCAAAGGCGGTTCTCTTGAAACCCTTAGTGTCTCGCCGACTTGTCAATCAAACTTGCGGGGGAGGAAGTCTAGAATTTGACATTGATTGATGTCTTTATTTGCTTTCCCATGGTTTCTCAGATTCTTTGCATTTTTCCGCTAAAAATTTTCCTTGTAATTTTTTTTTCTATCTACCAGCTAGTATAACGGAATTTTTAAGACTGTTAACCAATAAACACAGAAATAAAAAAATTGAGATTTCAAATACTCTAACCTGGTGTACCTTGCTAAAAAAATTACTGGTGTTGACAATATATGATTTAAAAGATAGATTGCAAAATGATGCAGTGTTTTAAGTTACAACCCAACCTCTATAACGTTCAAAAATTTTTATACTGGACACATGGTGACCTCGACACATATTTGTTTAGAATTGGTAAAATTGGTTCACTTGCATGTACTTGTGGAAACTAACAACAAACCCCTGAACACCTTCTGATAAAATGTCCATTAACTTCTGATCCAAGGGAAGAAAACCAACTTTACCTTACCAATACAAACTAAGCTGCTTGCAATAAAGACCAATACATCGAGTTTAATAGATTCTGCAGGATGTACATTTAGAGGCGAAAGTGCTGACTGTACATATTTTTAAGCCACTACTTATAATTGCTATATGTAAAATTTGACGTCGAACGCCTAATCCCAATGATTTCCAATGTTCAATTGTATTTAAATTTTAAAACTAAAATGTAAGTGGACAACTGCGGCCTTCTAGCATATTATTTGGCTTAATTTAAAAAAAATGGCTCGTTTATCTAATAAAAAAAAAAAGCACTACCACAAATGTATCAAATCTTACCTTAAAAAGAAAATGGCGGGATCCGTTCTCCACGTGGTTGGCCGCCTCGTGGACTTTCCCATTCTTTACTGGATTTTCCGTAGCCTCCAACTTGCACACATTTATCTATTAATTTTATGCTTTAGACAGGATTTTACAGGTTACATGTTTTTAAACAGCAGGGTGTTGTTTTTTACCGTGAACTTTTCGTGGCCATGATGGAATTGATCGTCCCACGTTGAAGGCGTCATTGAAGAGGTGGGATATATCTGACGTTATGTCTGATATCCATGAGCCTCTTTCTTTCTCAGGGAGTTCACAAAAATAACACATCCTGCTATAAAAATATATATAGTTTGAATGTATCCTGCACGCACTGGGGTTAAAAAAGGAAAGACATAAACTCTGGTTAAATTTACATTATATATTTATTTATCTCTTTTGACCAAAAGAAAACACAAAGATAAGAAAAAAAATAAATTAATATGCAATGACGATTGAGTGGGAAAGTTTACATATATATATATCTGTTAAAAAAAATCATTATAAAAAGAAAATACTTAACTTTAGTGCTTCTTTTGTTGGAAGGCTGGAAACCCCTCCCCAATAATTCTTAGAATTACATTTTATGAGCTTCCCCTCTACTATCTTATCTATTACTGACCAGCCCCCCCTCCAAAAAACTTGCTTGCCACTGACTTTTGTCCTCCCAGGGTGACCAAACAAAAATTAAAAAAATAAATCTTTATCTGTGATAAAAAAATAAAATTATAATAAAAAATTATCTTTCGAAATATTAATTTAAAAATATTAATAAAAAATAGAAAGCCCAAAAAATAACTGCTTATTTAAAATAAAAGGAAAATTTATTATAGTACTATATGTTATAAAAAAAAAGGAATAAAAAAGGAGGTGAAGAGATGGGCTGGTTTTTAACAGAGAAGAATTCTCGAAGACCGCTTCATTGTCCACCGGCTTTTCTTTGATTCTGTGGGTGACTTTGTGGAGGCCCCAGAAGTGGCCTCTACAGTATAATGGTAAATATGATGGAATAACGCACTGAAACACATAAAAGTACAAACATTACTAAAACCTGACAGATAGATACCCTCAATGTAGCCCTAATAAAGTCGTAATTTGCAACTGTCGCTGTGTCAATGTATCACATAAAGCAAAAGGAATGAAATATGTATGAGAGGAAACAAGAAAATTTCTCTAGATATTTATTTAAATAAATTAAAATTTGGGAACATGTCTATACTGACGAGATATGCTATTTACATAGTAAAATTTAGATAGAGGTGACCTGAAGTTACTTTATAGCCCTTTATGGCCCATGCGAAATCTAGGTTGGTTACTACACAAAAAAGGGGGGGGGGGCGCTAAGTCATAATGACAAATGGCTTACCTTTTCTCGAAAGTGCCGGCAAAGGTCTGGTTTCCCGTCTGAAGGCTGTCCTCTCACTGAGCGACTCAGATTGAATCTGCCTTTTGGCAAAGAAACCCTCTTTTATTCTTGTCTCTCTCCGTTTTCATTTGCTGGCCGCGCCAAAGTTTCTATTGGCTGGCATTTTCATTCCCCGAAAGAAACACCAATCAAAATGGCCAACGGCTCCAGTATACAATTTCATAGACGCCCCAGGCCTCTCCCATCAAAATAGAACATATAGTATTACCAAAACAAAAAATCTAAAGAGAGAAACAGCCACGGCACTAGTGTAAAATTTCAGACCCCTGGCCCCCCCCCTCCACATGGATTGAAATACTATCCTCCCTTTTTCTCGGGACGGTATATATAGCCCCCCGTCTTGGCTAAAAATCGACCCAGGCCCCTTTTACCTGGACTGTAATGTGATGCTTCCTTTTTTCGGGAAGGATATTTATAAGGCTTAGTCTTTTAGAAATCTTCCTTCTCCATTTTTTTTTCTGGTCACCTTTACCTAAATTTTTGGTGAGGGGAATATATGTACATATGAAACAACAGCTTCCAGCGCGGATGTCTCTAGATGTCACTGGTGTCTTCTTCACCAGGCATCAGCTTTCGGCATGGAAGTCTGGTGTCATCAATTGTCTAGGTTTCTGGGCAAAAAATGGTCTGTAAGTCTATGTGGGAGGGAAGCCATGTATCCATTTGATTTGATTATACATACGCCTTCTGTTGGGGTATGGTTACAAAAACGTGCCCCAACAATCCTCCCCCTGCCAAGTAATGGACAAATGCGTTTGTGCTACTCATTATTCATCTGCCTTTCATCAGTTACTATGAAAGCAGGCCCATTTCTAGCAAAATGCATTTTCCATTACTAGGTGAAGCCAGATGTACCGAAACCTATAGGGAAGATAAGGCTAGTCAAAATGATGGTATGCCATTCTAGATGTTTATTATTCCGAACATTAGTGGGATTGCGCATCCTGGCAAAGGGGTTTTTATGTGTTATTATTCTGTCAGCACACTGTTATCAACATAGGTTATGGGGGACAGTCATATCATATGTATGGAAGTAAGCAAGGTCATCTGTCTTACCATTCATGGGTATATATACCACCCTTCCACTTTCTTCTTTGGTCTTGAGGAGTAGGCCTTCCTTGTGGTAAGTCCTCTCAACCCCATCCTTGCCTCTTGGGGTGCTGGATTCACTGCTACCTTCTTTCTGCTAACAATACAGTTAGAACATTTCCCTATTACATATTATATATAAAAATTGGGCGCCAAGAAGTCGTTTAGAAATAACTGACTAGTCCAACTCCTAAAACATGCCAGCATCTTTATTTAAGTACCAATCAAGATATTCGTGTGGTATAGTTATACATATACAATCAAAGGAAAGGATAATTATAGTTAGCTGAAAGAAATATCTTGGTATATAATAATTAGCCTATGACATGATGACTTTTGCTAAATTAAAAAATTACAGAAACAAATTGTGAAAGTAATTATTAAATAAGGCACGAAATATGTAATGATAAAATGAATCCTTCCATGTTATATGATGGGTATAATATATATATTGAAGAAAACACGTATCATGCAGATAGTGATTAAATATGATAAAAATCATCCCATGATAGATGATAAAGAAAACCACTACAAAACTTTTGTATAATGATGACAAAATATATATACATATACAAGTAAGGCGGATAAAAGACAATAAGGATAAAATAGATCATGCCTTGAGGGAAGAATAAGCCACGACAACATGTTAAAAAAAATCGCAACATGGCAGGTAAATATTACTAATATCATGAATATCAAAGGAAATAAAATTGTTGAAATGAATAGCATATGATTATAATATAATATATATGATATAAAATAATAACATATTCAATAAGAAAATGAAAACACATTATATATATTTGTGCGCTGAAGGTTCAAGGTTTAGTATCTCAGTTAAGTTTTCAATCTTATTCAGTCTGGAATCACGAGTTGGTCACTGGGTAATATTCGTCTATCCCGATCCTACTGGAGGGTGTGTTTTCTCTTATGTGTTAGATTCCTCTGTTACAATACTCTCAACCCAGATGGGTACGTCATTTAGAATCTTGGTCAAATGGAACATAGCCCAGACCTCTATTAAACTACACAGTCCATTTAAATCTAGGGTGACAACCGTATGAAGAAAGCTCTCTGTTTGACAGAGAAACTAATCAACTTCTCCCATTTTGTTTGTGACTCCGTTTACCTTGTCTCTGGGGTGTGTACAGTTCAGCTACCTCCCCCTTCCAAGAAATTCATATTACTTTCATCTACCAATATACTCCCTATTCATTGACCTGAACCCTATAAATCTACATCTTATAAATTTGAATTTTATCAATCTGAAATTTTGGTTCTTTTACAAATTCCTTCAGAATTCTACTCCCTGTATAACTGCTCTTAATCCTACTGTCCTCAATACAACACTTCTAAAACTTTGACTCACTGGCTTGTTCTGGCGTCTCGTTCGCGGTCATTATAGTTAAATAATACTTTAAAATCTTATCCTTACATGGAACGAGTCTAAACTCGTTGAAGGTCCTAATAATTACTTATTCTGTCTCTCGAATCGGTCTTATGCTCGAATTCATTCCAACAAAACGTATGGCAGGGCGAATCCTTTATTAGAAGAAACTTCCGCTAGCTATGGGGGATCAAACTGGTACCAAAAAAAAATTCAATAGACGGAAACACTTCGTCTAGAATAACTGGGCAATCTCTGCCTACTTGCCAATCTTACAGGACCTCCCGTCTGGAACACCCTCGCTCCAGCCACGCTAAAAGCGTCGAAACTACGGTGTCAGATCGGTCACCCAAGGTCGCGCCGTTATACCCCAGGCTATACGGCATGGCTAAAACAAATCCCCCATCCTGCATAAAATTCAATCTATACCTCTTCGTTTCCTCTTGCGAGGAGGAGTTGAGTGGGAAATTCGGCTTGATCCTTGCCTTCCACTATCTCCAAGTCTGAGGGTCGGGATAGGGATCATTTATCCACAATCCTTAGAATTCAAGCTAAACTAAGATAAAAGAAAATCAAAGGAAAATTATACCCCCTAACGAGGGACCTAACAAAAGGGAGCGAATATTTTCTAACTAGATAGAGTTGTAGTTGTCCTGTTTGAGGCTTCTCGGTCCTAACAAAATTCGAAATAAAAAAATAAAACAAAATAAAAATCGATCCTATTAAAGTCCTTAATCCTAATCTAATGTATTTTGGGCTCACAGTATAATAGTTTTTTAACCTTCTACACATTCATTATTCCAATTCTTTCATACACCCTCCCCGTATCATTCGCGGAATGCACTCAAACTAAAGTTAAAAGCTGCTACAAAGGCCAAAATACTCGTTTATCAATATCAATAGATCCTAACAAATAATAACATATTTCAGGACACAATGTGAAATCAAATAAAATAATAAAATTAAAACAAAT